>JAZFAV010000015.1:34927500-35080000 GCA_037954035.1 Rosalia funebris
TATTTAGTTTATAGTTGTTACCTAGTTCCTGGTGGTTCATGAAAGCACGTAACTTCGACTGTTTTAATATATTATTGTCTTGGCTATAACATAGATGTCTTTAACTTTGTAGATAAATATGAAAAGCATGCAATCATGACATTTTTAGATCGAGCGATCATGTTTTTTTCGTGACAATAGTCCATGAAACGTTTATAAATTCATAATATTCTCTAAATTCAAGTAGCAATACATTTAATTCATACATTTTACAGATTCTACTAATTAGTGGTATCTCGGACACCTGGGCATCGCCATTACTGTTCATTTCAAATCTATTTTAATATTTGATTAACACTCACAAGCACTAAAACTAAATAAATACTGAATCTGACTTTTATCACACCAATAAATAGTGATTATCAAAGAAACGATTTTATAAGCAGTTGAATTGTAATGAAGTAATTATAATATATAATGAAATAATTATAATAATTTAAGTAGCAATAAATTAATAAACATTCTTTAATTTATAATATTGATTACGAGTTCAGAAAAGAAAATGGTAAATAATAAATATGTCTAAATTAAAATGAAGACACCCGGATATTTTCGAAATTTTTGAAATCCATATTTGAGTTTTGACACAATTGTAGACGTATGTGTAATAAGACGTACATTTAGATGTAACCAACGTAAATTTTAGTAACAAGCTGAGACAATAGCAGCCTTCCAAATGGAACCCATTTCCCATATTTTGCTTCGCAAGTTACGTAAGTTAGAATCTAAGTTTGAGTCCCAATACTAAATTTCATTACGAAATTCGCAGTTCTAGTTTTTTCAATATTTCTCAACACACGGTTATAATTTTGGTTTTCAATTTAATAGGATACCACAGAAATGGAAAAAAATTATTGAACAGAAGTATCGATTTGAAAAAAAAAACATTTTAATAGAAAACAAAACAAACAAATTCGAACTAAGTAAAAAAACAACAGTTTAAAGTAACAATCACAAACTAAGAAACACATAAATAAAAATTTTAATTAATTATCAGATGTAGCCTGTATCAACTAATCTCCCATCAATTTCAATATATTTTTCATTTTTTTACGATTATGATTGGCTACTCTTCTCAGCTTTGAAATGCTCTTGTGATAGGCTTCGTATTATTTTAGCATAAAGTTCGTCTCGATTTCTGGGCCTTGTTCTATAAACCCTATTCTTTACTGTTCCTAAGAAATTAAAATCCAATGGCGTAACATTGGGGAACCTAGGAGGCTAGAGTTCAAATAGAATGTGTCATCCAGCGCATCGAAAACGTTCGTTCAACGATCAACGAACAATTCTGGAATTATGGATTGACGCACCATCTAGCTGGAAAAACATTTCCTGTCGCATATTAAGAGGACGATTTCCAATTGCATTCCATAATTCCGTATAGAAACAGTTAACTAAACGCTGAGCATTTAACGAGTTATTAAAAAAAAAGATCAATTAATATATCTCATAAAATTCCACACCATACGATAGCTTTCTTTAAATACTGAGCCAATACTGAACCCAATGGGGATTTTCTGTAGCCTTGTATATATAGTTGTGAGAAGACACCACCCCATTAGTGGTGAATGTAGCCTCACCCGTAAACAAAATTTGATGTAGAAAATTCCGGTCATCTAAAAAATTTTCCTGGGCCCAATAGCCTATTGTACTATTCTAACCTTTTATTTTCACTACCTTATTTCAAAGTATGTAGAAATTTTGGTTTATGAGGCTTGATTTTATGACGACTAAAACATTAGTTTTTTCCTTGTCAATATTCCGTTGAGACACTCAATCTCGTAGACTCCTTCGATTGATCATCTTTGATTGATTAGATTCGCTTGATTAGGTACTAAAATTTATTTTTAACCCGTTAACCTTTCACATTATTCTACTACATTATATAAATTCGCAAGAGTGCTATATAATAGTTCTTCTACAGCCCACTAGCTTCATTTTATAGGTCTCTAAAAGAATGTGAATGTTAAGTATTAAGTTTTCGCATCCTCAGAATCCATAGAAACTACTTAATATATTTAGTCTTTCCCATAAAAAAATCCTATTAGAAGTCTATAAATTAAATCTACCATCTGACTTACGCATTTGTTAAAAAACTTCGTTAGAGGTTATGCGGCAAAAGTGCGAATTCGGTGAATATACAACACTAGTAATTGACGAATATTGCCACTTTTACCGGAAAATTTACACATTTACCTATGGATGGTGGTAAATGTGAGTATCCTAGGCAATTAATTGTATCTACAGAATTTCGGATTCCAGATTTGATAATAAAAATGGAGTAAATACATTGTTTATTAAACGAAATGTACAATAGTTATAAAAATACGAAAATCACTATTTAAACATGAAGTTATAAAATGACGGTAAATTTTTTGCGTAAGTAGGTATCTATGTATTACTTACTACTGCAAAAGTATGCTTCATATAAACATACTTATAATTCTTATTTCCTATAAGAGCACTTAATTGTTCATTGAAAATTACTTCAATTTCCTATTGCACTTTATTGCACTTTTAATAGGTATACTGTTAAGTAGATATCACATCGATTCAGACATAACCTAACTTCTCTCTCATACAGTCAAACCTTTACCCGTGCAGTAGGTACTTTTACCGGGTGTGCTTGGGAAATATCCACATGTACCGTTTTACACCGGCCAAAGTAAGTTAACGGACCGATAATCAAAGTTTTACGCACTTTTACTAACAAGGCAGGCAAGAGTATACTTACTCTTACCGTAACATATATATATATATATATATATATATATATATATATATATATATATATATATATATATATATATATATATATATATATATATATATATATATATATATATATATATAGATATATATATATATATATATATATATATATATATATATATATTAGAGGAAATATATTTTAAGCCCTCTTCCGTTTCCACCAAGTAATGAATGGCTGAATCTTTTACTAACAGCATATTGGCCTGATGCAAATATTGTTTTGGAAAGATAGATTGACGTATCCCAGAAATTATTCCAAAAAAATTCATTTTTATTTGATGCATTCTATTCCAAATTTTCCGAACATGCTATAATCCTCAAACTAAATTTTACATTTTTGACTTACACTCCCAAATTGGCTGGACGCCTCATTGATACAAATATGAAGAACATTTTATTCGTATTGCGTTGCTTGAAAATAAATTTTAGGGCAAACTATATAAATACATTTACCAGTTGATAAAAGCGGAGATTGCAGAGATGAGTCGCGCAACGAAGTTGGATTCCTTGGCGGCGAATTTTCATTTCGTGTGTGTCAAAGGTAGAAATTGCGAGGGAAGCACCGGCCCACCGTCGTCTCGCGCTTACATTTTAATGATAGCTATCTGTCTGTATTTGCTGCTGGTGTACAAAGGCAAAAGCAGAGGAAATTGGCGACATAACTAAGCTCCTTATTGTACCGACCCGATTGCGGTGCACTGCGCCTTGTAGTTCGGTATCCAATTTATGTGGCTAACAACGGTTTACTCTCAAACACTTCAATGCACATTTTGGCTTTTTGAGCATTTCGAGACCTTTTTGCCATTTTAATTGCTACAAGTACAAAATTGAAATGGTCCCCTCAAAGGATGCGGACTCAATTCGACGGCAATTTGTTCCGAAGCGCTGGTTGGCGCCTTTAAACTTAGTTGCATTTGTGAAGCTTTGAGATAATTTGTACCTCGTTTCTTGGGTAGTTCTAGTTCTTCTCTTTTGAGGCACCATGACGTCTCCAATTGAGATAAAAAAACAAAACAAGGATAAAAAAGGAACACAAGCAACTCAAAATTCAGATTTTAATGAAACTCTGCAGGTTCATAGAACTCTCCGTGATAACAATTTTTTCTCACAACAGAAAAACCTCCCAATCGAATCAAGTTAATATTTTCTATTTTAGAAAATGGTGAAGGTGCCAATGTAATTTTAAGTATTTAGATATATTGTTGCTGTAATGGATTCCATTATAGCGTTGTTACTTTAATTTCTACGTCTATTTACTACGAGAATGTAACCAGGCATAACCGTTATATAGGGTGCAGCATTTAAGTAGGCAAACGTGTAAAACTTGAAAGCACTTTGATATGAACAACTTGAAAAATTAGAACAAAGGACTAAAATGGAACACAGACAATCCAAATTTCAGATTTTAATGAAACTTTGAAGGTTTATAAATTTCTCCGTGATAACAACCTTCTCTCTATCAAAAAAAAAAAAAAACTCCCAATCCAGTCAGTATTTTTATCTATTTTAAGAATTAAAATTAGTGATGAAGAACCAAATACAAAATTATGACATCTATTTTATGATTTATCAGGTTTTTAGATAATGTGTAACGACTTATTTGTAAACTGTTATAAATGAATACTTATATAATTAATTCAGTATATAATTAAACAATCCAAAATTCAATCAAAAAAAAATAAATATTAGGTATGATATACCGTATCCGTACCCTCTTGGACCTCTATTATTTAGTGTATAATAGAGGTCTTACTTATAAGTCGGTTAAAAGACGAGATATTATATGGTTTATATAACATCTCGTCTTAATATATATGCCTATCATATCCGGGACATTTTTATTTCGTCCTTAGAATAGATTAACGCTAAATATTTTGTAGTAATGATTTGGGTAAACTTGTTAAATATTATCAACGTTTAAATTAATTCCTAAAATCGTAATGGCTACTCGTATTGGGAATCGTACTAAACAACTATTGAAGAATCAAGTAGAGACCTAGTAACCTGGAAACAGAATAACTGATGATATTTGATTTATTTTGATAATGATTTGGAATTTACTTTTTAGATAAATATCCTGAAAGTTCATATGCATTACTATACATGGGCATTGACATAAATGACTTTCATCCTTAAGATCCTTGTATTGATTACAAAATAATCATATTGAAACAATACATAGAATAGAATTATTGCTATTAAGTAATAATGTATATTGTGATGTTGATTGTGAGCATTGCTTAGATGAAACAGTATTGTGTATTCAAAAAAATTTATAATTAGGTAAATACTAATATCTAAGCTATAAACATGAAGAGCAAAGGGATAAAGTACAGTCTTTAGCGCTATAAATAGCCCTTTGTAGCGCTATAAAAAGATTTATAGCACTGTTCGGTGCAAATATTTGCGCCTTTGTTTTTTGTATTGTGAGGTGTAGCTTAAAGCTATTTTCTACCTAGCTTCCGATATTCACAAGGACATATATAGACACATTGAGCCAACTTTTCTGGGAATGAAACTCATCCCCGCATTACTCCGAGCTAAGCCAAAGAAATATAGGCCAGCTACAAGCAATTAACAGCTCTAATTAATCCAGGAAGCTGGCAGGCCTGTGATAGAAAAATATGATTTACAATACAATATGTGATAAAAATAAAAATAATACTCGGGATCTCCAACCTTAAAAGCTTGAAGGTTATCCACTATACCACTTGACCGAGAATTTTCAAATTTGGTGAATTAATTTTTCTTTATCTAATTCACTTTCGAAATTTACGAGTTCAGGGGTACTACTCTGTACTTACCTTGTCAAAGTCGAGATAAAACCCCCACTTGACAGGCCACTCATTCCTTGCTTTCTCTTCCAAGATCTCTTGAGATTTACTGTAACAATCGGATATTTGATCAAATCTAAATAATATTTTACATTCTTCAAAAATGTTTCCACAGATATATTAACAGAGTATATTTTAACTGTATAGGTGTATATTTTAACTATACATTTTAATTGTATTTTGTAGTTAGTAAAGAGACAGGCGGGAGAATAATGGAAGTTCTATGACAAGAATATTCATAGAATAATTTAATAAAAGTTTAATTAATGGCACAAAACATCTTCTTACTCTTCTTTGTTTCGGAATACTAAATTACTTGTTAACGTTGATGTCACCCACTGCTTGTGATATCTTCAGAAATTTTAACAAAAAATAAAAATAAACGAACCAGCGCATGGATGGTTCCAATCTATGATCATTTTATTTCTATACGACAATCTATCACATTATTTTGCACGAAATTGCAGACATAAAAAACACATTAGATTTTTACTTGTATTATGGGCTGACTACAGCAATGCGGAGAACTAAAAAATTATCCTTGTATTTAAACATATTTGTCATATTCCTGGAAGTAATATCATAAGTATATAGTAAGAATAAAACATTAATTTATCTGAAACGATTTAATAATTTAGATTATAGGTTTTCACTTGAATCCATAAAAATGACTGTGTTTTAAAATGATTCTAAAAAATCTACCACGAATAACATTTTCTTAAATCTGAGAGAAACCATTTGACTTCAAAAGTTGTAAGGTAATAATTTGTCATATTTAGGTTAGTGGTACTTTTGAAGGCATATACTGGTTGTATTTAAGAACATCACCCAAACACTAACATTATTTTTAGAACATAAAATTATTACAAATGGGACACTAAATAAATACTTACAGAATCTCATTTCTGACAACTAAGTTAACATCATCGTTACAGGCCATTATGTTACATAAGCAACTAAACCAGTGTTTTTCGTTCGGCTTTAATTTTCATCTAAAAGTTTGATCGATAGACGAAATACATGCCCTGATTCTGCTAATACACCGAACAAATAAATAACTGTTTTTTGATGGATGTACTGTATACAAGTCATTATTGAACTTGAAAACTGTAGTAATAATTAATCAATTGTATATGTGACTGATGGGGGATGAATATAATTATAGGACTCTGGACATGACAGAAACCTATTAAAATAAATAACAAAGAGTACACTTAAACACCTTTTTCCTCGAAGCAGATGAAATATTATCTTGTGATTAGCAATTATTAAATATCTATAGTTATGTTAAAGGTACAATCGCTATTGAAGCATTTGTATTTCCATATTCTACAGAGTGTCCTTAGTTCTGCAACTAAGTGATATGCTGTTTTTTTTTATAAATAATACTCTCAGATTATGTGACTTATTATATGAATTTAGAGCTATGTTTTCAATTTCAACTAAAGCTACATATTACAATGGCTACTTTAATTTAATGTTCAATAAATTTATTCATCAGTTGGCACTAGTACCTTGCCGCTATTCTTGTATTCGAAGAAATTCGTAATTTTATTGCCCTTCTCCAGTATCACGTCTAAATATAGAACACGGAGAAATGGGCTTTAAATCGGTACTTATTCGTCCTCTCGTTAAAATGTATACATATATGTGTTTTATTTTTTCCTGATTTTACTCGTATATATGATTAACTGAAAGCCAAGATACGATGTTATTGAAGGTGCTTAGAATATCTGACATTATGTCTTTTATCTACATCTAATGTAATCTAATATTATAGCAGGAAATCGTATTTGAGTTGTAGGTCGAATTATCCAGAAACAGTTTCTGCTGACAGTGATAGCACTCGTATCGAAATATTCAATAAGCTTAAAGAGATATTGGAGCATGAACTGATATAGTATGTAGGGAAAATAAGTAAATAAAAGGGTCGTACCCCGGAGGAATATACAGATATTCTTTCCAAAATTTGTTTAAGTTTTAAGTTAAGTTCTTTAGTGGCAGTAATAGGCGACCATAACTGTACGCCACTCATGAAGAAAATCAATGAGCAGTACCCCTATTCAATCCCAAAAAACAGTGGCCAGAACTTTGCCTGCAGAAGGATGAGTTTTGGGTTTCCGAGATGGGTCTTTTTCAGGGTATGTAAAATTTGTTATACCAATTATAGAGCTGGGTTGGCAAACTGTGCTTTGTCAAACCCTGTCTTTGAAAGAGTTGGCAAACTGTGCAGTCAACAGATGCAAAATTTCAGCCGGTTTTACGCTCTCCCCACGTCAAAAACTTGATAATAATGCGTTGCTCAACGGAGGTGTGTACCCTTTGCTCAGATATGATGCTAGTGACAGTTGATCGAGCCACGCCGATCATTGGCGAGTCACGTCGATGGAATCCGCTCCTCTTCACATCCCACCTAATATATATCAACACAGCATGCCCTTTATCTAATGAACGTTAACATAAAAATTCCTGTTTATAATTGACTCACCCTCGTATGACTTGAGATAAATATGTATTCACATTCAAACCCATCCACCTGTAAATTGTGGCTGATATTGTACATGGAATATATATATATGAAATTTACATATTTCGGCCACTTGCTCAACTCTCACCCAGTGGGGTGCATAAACTTTTATGAACGTATTCGTGACCAAGGCTTTTTTACTGTTAGTAACACTGAATTCAAAAATTCAAAAGTCATTCAGCCAAAGTTATGAAATACACGTTGTAAGTACATTGTAGATAGTGTAAGTTGACTTTATGCAGATGCCAGATATCAAGTTTATTATTTCATAAAGGCGGCGGCTGTAAAAGTGTTTTCTCATTCTAGTTATCACCGGCGACGTTAATAAAATGACGTACAACCATTCTGCGGTAAGCATAAGCCTTATGAACGTTGGAAACATATATAAATCAACGTGGTACAACGAAAACGTCATTAAAGAAAATTTTTACATATTTAGTAGCTCTTAGACATACACTATTTCCTCCACAGCTGTATTACACTGTAATATAAGGTGTCAATTTATTTGCCGTCGATTTATTAATGTATGATGAGGATTAAATATCTGAAAATATTTAAATATAGATAATTCATTTTGCAGTTCTAGAATCGGTTTACAATTTAAATACACATAAATTAACATACTTTCTTTAAAGCCTGAGGTTATGAAGGAGAAGGTTACATAAAAAGATGAAGAAAAATACAACCAGGTTCAGGGAAAAGTTCCAACTCCCCTTCTTGGGACTTGAACTTAAATATAACAGATGAATGGCACTGTTATAGATACCTGCCTAGGGGAATACGATAGATCACCCATCTATGTTGTAGATACGGTAAAAAGTATAATAGCGAGACTTTAAATGCTTATTAATATTTAATACTGGATATTTATTATACACAATTTTCAAATTAACATTGAAATAAAATTCATTAACCATAACACTTACTGCAAGAGCAGTAAAAATGCATATTAAATTTCTAAAAATAATCATATATATATATATATATATATATATATATATATATATATATATATATATATATATATATATATATATATATATATAACAATCTCAATGTATGTTCCTGAGAATGTGAAATATCTTACCATCCTATTAGTGTGGAAGTAATCGTGATTTAATATTAGCAATCTATATGATTACAACTAATTAAGAAGTGATGAGTACATTCGCAAAAGTTATAATTAAAGTTGCATTTTGTTATAAACATTTGTTTATTTCATAAAAATATTACTCTGCTGTTTTCAATTAGAATAGGATAATAGTTTCCTACAAGCATCGAAATATTGATACAATTCGATAAACTGTTGCGAATTATGTTTCTGGTTCCATGCGCTGTTCGCTAGTAGCTTCACCATTTCTCTTTATGATTATGGTGATTTAATATACAGTTGGCCAAAACTGTGGAAGAGCAGGCAAAAAGCAGCAACAAGGAATAAGAGTTCATAGCTTTCAATCATTAAAATTTTTATTACAAACATTAAAGTACATGTATCTGCTGTACATTATTGTTAGGTATCATCTTCTATATATAATATAAAAATACCTTCTTCTGGATTATTTTTATTTTTATAGTATTAAAATATTTTTTTATTTCCAGAAAAAAATGCAATGTTTAATACTAATATAGAAATGTCAACATAGTATACCAAATATAATCATTCCATAAACATAGAATAAAAGTGAATATGTATGAATAAATAAATAAACGATAAATAAATAATATTGTCGATTCGAATTCGAGATCCAGCACATATACATAGAAGCACCTGATTATAAGTATAGAGAACAAGGTATAGTATTTAAAATGACGCAATTTAAACAAAGTAACAAGATGCATACAAAACGATGCACTTCTAATATTGCAAATTTGTATCAAAACTGATACGAGTGATTTCTGCAGTTTATGGCCGTCTGACAAATAGCCTTGTACATTTCAGCAAGTCAAGAGGTTATCACGCCCTGATCACTAATTACAGATGCTGAATTTTGGTTACGAGTATGCTATAAAACCATAAAGTCACACACATGTAGCAAACCAGAAGGATTTATTCTTAAAAATATTTCATTAAAATGCTGGTAGTTTCTAAAATAGTATTTAAAATAAAAAATTGAAGTGTTCCAGTATTTTACTTAAAACTCGTAAATTACGTATAATTAATTTATTACATTTGGACCACAATGCATAACAGATATTCACCATTCCTATTTCTATCACAAAAGTAATAATTATGAAAAATAATATTAATTATAATAATTATAATAATTAGATGAAAATCATATACTCGTTAACGTCTTTAAATTAATGTATTATTCTTTTTTATTTTCTTTTCTTCCCTCTGAGGTCACTAATTCGATGATTAATTCATGGCATTGTTGAAAATCTTGAACCTACTGACAGCAAAACCGGAACCGTACGAACACGACATGTTATATTCATCATTTATCGCGGTGATTATTATGTGATATAAGATTTATTAATATTATAATATGGTAAATATTATTGTCAAAACTCATTAAAGATAACATAGAAGTTATAATAACAACGAAAATAATCCACACATTAATTCTAGTCGCGTATCAGCCAATAGACTAGGATCCATTCCGTATCTAGGCATTATTCAAGGAGGACCACAACGGCAACAATCCGATGTGCATTTGCATCTGTTCTGCCGGACAGACGGACAAACGGCGTCCTCTGGGGAGATTTATCTCCGACAAGTCTCGGTTCATTCGGGGCAGCTACGCTGCTATATCACGGATGCAATCAGGATCGGATTACCCTCCTCGCCCGTTGGGAAACGAAAAACCTTTTGTGCCAAATGAGAATGAAATATAAAAACATTTGCTTATGTTATTTCAGACGCGGGTATGGATAGGATTGCAACGAGGATCTGTAATACAAATATTGTATCATATACACGTATCACGATGTGAATTTACGAGGGTGGGGTGAAAAGTTTCCGGCCTGATAAAGAAAAACGTTTCTTTATTTATTTCTTGTTTATTTTATTTTTCAACATAATCTCCATCAAGTCTAATACATTTTTCATAACGGAGCTATAATGAAGTGATACAATTTTGTAGAAAAATTTGTCGAGTTCCTCAAAATCCGCATTTACGGTATTCATGACTTACTCGTTGCCCACAAATATGTTACCTCCGAACCATGTTTTGAGGATAAGGGGAGGTTCTCCCCAAGCGACCCAAAAATTACATGATTTTCTTCATTTCTTTTTCATAGAGGGAAGTAAACAAAGTACTAGAAATTTCATATACATATTTATCAAGATTTCAGGTGTACAAAAAAATTTTTTTATTAAAAAAAATTACACGGTAATTAGTTATATACTCGGTAATGTGACCGTCCCAAAAAAAGGCGTCCAATCGGTGGGAGCTCTAAAATCATCTGAAATCAAAATTTCAAAACAATGTGAAAAATAAATATTTGTTGGAGCTTATACCAATAAAAAAAATTGAAAATTAACAAAATGGCGGACCTGCGAATTTTCGGTACAGATTTTTTACATATTTTCCACTCTTTAAAGTGTTATAAAAAAAAGTAACAGCGAAATAAATGTTTTCTTAGGTATAACCTCCAATGAACTTAATTTACTTTAAAATAAAAAAAAATCAAGACAGTCCGTTAATTGGTTTTTGAGTTACAATTCCCACCAGTTTAAAAAACATGGTTTCAAGAAAAACGCGTGTTCGATTGACGCTACACGCTATACCTATCGACATTAACGTGTAGAGAGGCCAACTATCTAATATTATACGAGTATCATATACTCTGACATATGCTGGCACTTGGGGTTACTATACTTACCATAGAATGTTAATATAGGCGCGCATTTCAAATATATTAGGATAAAATATGCTCTACTGCACGAACTCTATGTTTGCGTAATTTTTCGTAAAAAGATGGATTCCATTATTATGCAATATCTTTTTTATAAAAGTGTCTTCGGCCAAATCATTTTAGGAATATATTCTACATAATAATATAATATGGTATCAAAAAAAATCGATTTCTTGGTCGAGTTTGAGGAGAACTTCCCTTTAAGAAACAAATAATAGTCGCTGAGGGTTAAATCTGGTGAATACGCTGGATGGGGAAACAACTCGAACTTCAATTCGTTGATTTTAGCCATTGCAAAGACTGACGAATGAGCAGGTGCTTTGTTATGGTGAAACAAGATCTCTTTCTTCGCCAGATGAAGGTAATTTTTCCTTCATCTCGTCACTCAAACAATTCAATAACTCTGCGTAGTATTCACCATTGATGGTTCTTTGGGATTGGTTTACCTGTCCCAATCCACTGTTTTAACTGTTGCTTACTTTCAGGAGTGTAATGGTGGACCCAAGTTTCATCGATAGATATAAATCGACGCAAGAATTTGCTGTAATTTCGCTTGTACAGTGCCAAATTCGAAAAGTCGAGCGCAACTTTTGATCGATAGTTAGCAAACGCGATACCCACCCAGCACGCAACTTCTCAATTCACAAATGTTAATGTAAAATAATGCGTACACGTTCAGTTCACATCAGTAGTTTCAGCTATCTTACTCACTTTCAATGTGTGGTCCTCTACCACGAATTTTGTGAATTTGTCGATCATTTCAGCAGATGTAACCTCAACGGGGCGTCCTGAGCTTTGTTTACTATCAATGCTCGTGTGACCTTTCTTAAATTCAGAAACCCACTGTTGGGCCGTTGTTAAGAGTCCTTCAGTGTTGAAGCTTCTCCAATTTTTCTATTTTCACGTAAGCCAGGGTGCCGTCCTATTCAATAGGCTGTCAAACATATACTAACAGGGCAATCGACCTCAAAGTTATTATATGTACAAGTAAGTCAGGAATAGTACTATAGAATACAAATCAACAATTAGGCCTGATGGTGCTATCTCTGGCTCAGGTCGAAAACTTTTCGCCCCACCCTCGTATTGTACGTATAGAATATAGCGTGGTATTTATTTCATAAGATTCATAGTTTCATTCTTCGGTTTCTGTCCATAGTAGCATTAAGTTGATTCAGACTACGTTTGGCTTACTGACTCGGGAATGGTAGCTCTATATGCTCCTATGGGCAGAAAGTGGTACTACAACATCTCCGCTCACCGCAACATAAGCTCGGTTTCTTTTGGGTACCCCCTCGTATGTAAGCTTGTGTTTATTTTCTAATTTTTTACCTCAGATATGCAATCTGTTGCTAATTTTAGGAAATAATTAATATTTTCTATATTAGAAATTTATATTAATTTAACATTTCTAAAATTTTATTTTGCGCTACCTAAAATCTCTTAGCAGTATTAACATAGAACATTTATAAAGAATTCTTACTATTACTAGGTCTGGGATAAGACATGGTAGTGGACTGGGTTCCTCTACTATGACCGATAGATTTACTAACGATTTCATCAACCAGATAGTTTACAGGACAATTTCTAAAGAAATATAAATACTATTTCTTCCATTAGACCAAACCATGACGTTTTGAAAACCACAAAGGCTTTCAATACATATTTTGTCACTTCTCTTATACGATGTCAGTTCTAGATCATAAAATAAAGTCACTTTCAGGTGACTTTCTTTTATGATCTAAAAGTGAAGTGAAAAAAGATATGTCAAATGTGAAATTTCACCTTTAGATATTGCATATAAAGCCATATTTTCTATAACTGCAACTCTAATATAATAATTTAAACTACATTATAAAACTACATTAATATTATTTAAATAGAAAAATATAGAGAGAATTAAATTTACCTAGATAGAAGATCTAATGGAACTAGTCTAATAATTAATATAGTCTAATTAAACAGTCTAATAAATAGTCTAATAATTAATTAATCTAATAGAATGGACTAAAATTAGCTAATAGAATTAGAATAGAACTAGAAGTGTCTAATAAAATTAACTAATTAAATAGTCTAATAATTAATTAACCTAGTAGAATAAAAATTATGTAAATAGAAAATGTTTTGAAGATTTAGGAGAGGAAACTCTTGCACAAACTGCAATATAATCTTTTTTTTTTGAATTGGGAATGGATTCGAAACTGGAATACGAATTATAAATCTACGATAATTCGATCCAATCGAAATGTAATTCACTACGTCTGCCGTAGAGAGTTTGGTGGTTTTCGATTTAAGGCCGAGAGAGGCAATTAGAAAAAATGTTGTTCCAGCGGAATGGTGAATATGCGTACTCGGATATTTATTGTTTCAATTTGTTTCTTATATACACGCTTGGCAGCATTTCGTTCTGTACTATCGGTTCAACTAAAAAAAGAACCACAAACACGGGAGATAAATAAAGCGGTTATTGGATGTGTATTCGAATCATAGAATATTGAAAAATTCAATACAATATCTCTTTTCAACATAAATTTAATACAGTTCTCCGAAAATTTTATTATATTTAATTTAATATCTCAGGCTGTACGAGTATAGTATAGGATATATTTATTGTATATATAATAAGATGGCGGTATGCAACTCCATTAAATTCTGCTGTTTCTCAATGAGGAATTTGTGATAGTTGCTCTACGATTACAACTCAATATCGGTCTCGTTCAGGTCTCCTATAGACGATCTATTATATAATGAGAATACGATGGACGCTCACGTTAGTGGTCCACAGACTAATAGAAAGCGTTTAAACAATGATTGATAGCTACAGCGACCATATGGATAAATTAAAGCAAAACATACAGACCAAACCTGAAGAGAAATATATATATATATATATATATATATATATATATATATATATATATATATATATATATATATATATATATATATATATATATATATATATATATATATATATATATATATCACTAGATAACTCAAAATGGATTCCTGATTTATTTTAAGCAGATTTTCTCTTCCTTCCTTCTTCTATCTTTCTACAATGGCAAAACATAATAGGAGTAACATCATCAAACTCGAAAAAACCAAGAGCACAATATTACATATAACTCTATATTATAAAAAGAGCTAGACATCAACAAAGAAAACAATAAACTCTAAGAGGTCTTACCATCGATCGAGTGCCTTACATTACTCAATGGTGCAATAAATAAGGCACATGTCAAATATATATAGCGCATATTATAAAATTGTGGAGTTGAAATTTGTTTTATACCTACATATAACTAAAATACTTACAATTAGATTAAGAAAAAATAAATATATTGTAACGACTACAATGCAACAATATTTTAAAGTAAGGGCAGTTGTCCGACGCAGAGCCATAAGTGCAGCATATCTTACGACCACTACATGGATGGGCGACTTATTGTATTCTTCTATAGATATGGTTGTAATAATATCATTCCTATTGTAATTCGAGGAGTGAGCCACAGTATTGGGGTCATTGTATGCTTGAATTAGAGTACCAACGGGGGGAGTTTAGCACCCCTCACTGAGAATGGGTTTGTTTGTCATTGTCTGTATGTATAACCTTCCCCTCCATAGCCTGAGACTTTACGGGAAAGAAGATAGTTTCTGTGTTCAATCTTAAAAAACGGATCTGTGAGACTAGTAATAATTATATAAATGTCTCTTGTATAATTTCCCTCTTAGTATCTCGAAGTATTTACAACGACTTTTTGTTACTAGTCCTTCAAATTAGGAAAATCGAGGGAAATTTTTTCTACAGCTAAGCGGAAACCTATACAGAAAGTTGTGTTGGGGTTGTGCCATATTTTTCACCTAGCGCATGATAAAAAAAAGGGTTGTTTCTTAGATATAGACTATTATTAGATAGAATATTAATTTTTTCGAAATTCTGCTTAGTTGCGCCGCTAGAGCGTGCTGAAGTATTTTTGAATTGTTTTTCGATTTTAAGCCAAAACTATGCATTGTAGAGAAATATCAAGAGATCAAAGTTGTAGATATAAAAATTTCCGACACGTTTCGTTCTTTTGTTTTTTTTTAAGTCGCACGGTTTTGCTACTAGAGGGCGAAAACCGTTTTCTTTTTTTTTGTAATACTCTTGTGCGAATGAAAAAAACACTCTAGAGCATTATTTTTGATTTATAGGCAAAACTATGCATTTTTTAGAAAAGTTCAATCATACAAAAAGTTGTAGACCAAAAAACTTCCTACAAATTGTCTTACACTTTCTTTTACAAAAAAAAAAAAAATTTTGTGTGTGTGTGGCTTAAAAAAAACAAAAGAATAAAATGTGTTGGAAATTTTTATATCTACAGCTTTGATCTCTTGATATTTTTATCTGCAATACATAGTTTTGGTTTAAAATCGAAAAACAGCTCAAAAATACTTCAGCGCACTCTAGCGGCGCAACTAAACAGAATTTGGAAAAAATGAAAAGAACAAAAATTGTGGAGAATCGCAAAATCTACAACATCAAATCTGGCCATATTTGCCCAAAAATGCATAGTTTTTCAGAAAAAAACTGCTAAAAACGCATATATATATATATATATATATATATATATATATATATATATATATATATATATATATATATATATATATATGTCTATATCTAAAAAACAATCCTTTCTTTATCATGCGCTAGGTGAAAAATATGTTGACACAACTCCAACGCAACTTAGCTGTAGAAAAAATTTCCAAAAATCAGTGATTTTTTGTCTAATTTGAAGGGACTATACAGTTTTGCTAGTAGTACGACGATAAGCGACTTTCGAATAAAACGATTATGACAATTATCACTTTTTTGAAGAATCAGCCATTTTAAAATATTAATCTTCAAAGCCTATTAAACCAGGAAATTGCTGAGTAATTATAAAAATAAAACACATGAAATAATGTAGTTCAAGATGTTGCTTTCACACAGGTGAGAAAATAATTACGCATTTTTATGAAATATGTAAGTAAACAAACTCGCTAAAAAATTATGAATGATGAATAAAATTAATTTTGCTGGGTTTGCACAACTAGCACTGACTGACAAATAAAATAGAGATGAAGGCATTTCGATTCATCAAGACATCTAGAGAAAACGAGAAATATAATGAACGTATTTACTTACTAATTCAATAGAGGGTTTCTAAGTTTCATGATTTTTTGTCGATATGTATTTTTGTGTGTACCGAAAATTATAATTTAGTTTTGTACCTTATTTTGAAATCGATAAATTTATATTAAATTAATTCAGTCACAGTAAATCTATTCTAATACCATAAATTAATTATTTTAAATAATCAAACTGTTATATACTTGTTATATCTAAATGAATTTGGCGATTAGAATACAAGGGCTTAGTCAATCCTGGAAATGGTAAATGCTATGCTGCTTTTTTAACAGGTGAATATATATATGAAGCTAGATTATACTCCAAAACATATACAGAGAGAACTCTCCTTAATGAATGCAATTCTGTTAGGATAACTGAGTTTTTGCGCAACAGATATTAAATCCTATATTCAAGTTGTATGTAGAGAATCCGCAATAAAATTAAAACATGTTATACCTGTTCTGTTTGATGTAATAATTAAATGGTCTAATAATTAACACAATTATTAGACCATCCATATTGTATTTGTGATTTTTAGTAATACGTGATGTGTATAATATGTGAGACGAAGTAGCGTAAAATAACATCAGAAAAGATAAAGTGATGTGAAATGTAAAGCGCTTTACTTTTTGCTTGCTGAGGTGAGTTTGTATTTACTTGACTATTCAATTTGCTGTTTTTTTTTAACATTTTTAATCATCAAAATTGTTTTTATTTTGAATCATCATCATGAGGTCATCAATCCTAAGACTGGTAGGACGCTAACCTCCTTTATTTTTAATGTGGAATATTAATACTTTTTTCATTATAATAAATAATCAGTTTCTTGTGTTTCTAAAACCATTTGTTATATTCCTTATTTATAGAAATTCATAGTACAGTAATAGAGCTATAAACGAACAACTCATTTAATGCAATAAAAAATACTATTTCAAACAAAAATTAAAGAATGCATTTTTGCTATTTCACAAACAATTAATATTTGTAGATATTTTGTATGTAACTGAGAAATTCGTAATAAACTGACAACAGCACATTTCTGTAGTAGAATAATAAGGTGTAACAAACATGTGACAGAACTTTAAAGCAAAATTAAGTAAAATTCTACTTTCTCTTTTTAAAGAAAAAATGTAGTAGTGTTCTATAGGATAAAAGACACTGCTAGTAAAAATATATGTCCAACTCAAAGATTCACCTTGAGGCCTTGAAAGGAAAAGTGGTTTAAGTCAGTGTAACATTGTTCCGAGATATAAAGCTTCAAAGTTAATGGCTAATAGATAATTCCCTAATTCATTTTACGACTACTAATCTAGTAAGTGGGATAGAATACACATAAACTTATGTTTTGAGAAGAAAATGTTTGTAATTTTCAAATTTTGAATATATTTTTTTGGCATTCAAATGACATACGCCACTTTGCCTTTCAACATGATAATAAAACCAGTTTAATGTGTAAATGAATTTATTGCCTTTTAATATAAAATACTCGAAAATAGTGACAACATGAAACCCCAAAAAATAAACCTAAATTATTTCATCAATTTCTATTACCTCTAGTGGTCCTATATCTTCCACACTACCATAATCAGCTAACTGCTTAAAAAAATATTGATTAATTGGTGGTATAAACTGTAATAAGTCCTGCATATCTTCCTTCTTCTTAGTGTTCACCGCTAAAGGGCCATTATATAACTTCTCTAGAGGAATATTTTCTATAGACTGTGGACGACCCCTCTTAGGTTTCTGTAAGACGTCTATGGTGTCGAAAGGGAACTTTTCATCTACTGTATGATTGTAATAAATTTTATAGTATGGATCGCCTCTTTTGAAACGGAGTCACTGCATGTTTAACCAGGATACCGCATTACCGTCAATATTCTTTTTCCTGTTTGTCGTAGCGTTTTCCAAATTTTTCGTCGAGAAAAATTCTTCCTGATTCATGATATGCAGCTGAAATGGATTTTTCGTTCTAGCATTTCTTATTATTCGATACCAATCCTCTGGTTCGAATTTCATTTTATTCTTGAAAAATTTCTCGATTACGCCAATGTCTCGGTCATTAGATAAAAATGAATGTCCTGACACCAAAAATTTATGGTCGATAATTTCTACTTCTAGCTCTGGTTCGTTAACGAGTCAAGGCCATTTTGATATTTCGGTTCTAGCCTCCACATGCATCGCTGTATACTACAATGTGCTTTGTCCTTTTTGCATGAGAGAAAACGTGTTTCCTGATATATGATCCAATTTCTTGGGATCCTCTGGATGCTCGGGTTTCATTCCAAGCATACATGTGTACTTTTTCCTGTTCGCTGAGGTCATGGCACAAAAAATTGTACACACATATTTCGCTTATAATAGGACAACGAACAAGTCAGTGTGGGATGGGGAGGGGCCTTCTGCAAATCAAAACTATATGCATATTTTTCGCCCAAAATACAGCTCTCTTTATCACTCTTTAGACATTGTCTTGCTTTCTCAGCCTTTAATAGATGGATGTAGTTTATGTAATGTATTCAATTCTTGGATTTTGTGTGCATCATTTTCGGCTGCCATTATTTTTGTTTTATGGGAATCCCACTTGACACAAGTGTCTTTTAGTGGAGCATGAAAATGCAAGTTGAAATCTTCGTGAAAGATTTTGCGATACATCGCTTCGGATATAGGTGTGACTCTATGGTCAAATGTGTTGCACCATTCAATATACAGGGAGTACATTGTTTTTATGTTGAGTTCTGGGTTCAGATATTTTCTGTTTGGATTGTGCGCCCGGGTGTAGTGGGATTCATAGCTTGGGAAGCTTCTAATGTGTTTTTGAACAAGCTCCCTTACTTCCAGAGGGGTTTTGTTTATTGGAGGATACTTACCGCGCAGATCCTCTCCTTCAGAAGTTAAACAACGTTTTTTTAGAACTCTTTGTAGTCGACCATCGGAAATTTGGTATGTAGCCAGGAAGTATTCCTTACATACATTTATAGTCCTAGAACTAATTTGAATAAAATAACTGTTGGTTGCATACTTTGCATTTCTGCTTTTGTCTCGAGGGCGGTGGCATTTGGACTCAGATGTATGTACTAGACCGCAAATAAATGCATTTTGCCCTTTAAAATCACTGATCTTCCAAAATCTTTCGAAAGCCAATCTTCTTTCATTTTCAGGAACTTGACTCTGACAATGATGTTTGCAATGACAATCTTCATTTGAGAACATTTTTGCAGGCATTAACTTGCCCTTTTTTGTAGTGTAGGCGTCGCCGAGATTTCTGTTTTTTTTTTTATTATAATTCTTATGTGCTTTGAGGGCTCTCTTAGTCGTTTTCTGTCTAGTCTTTTAGGTTTCTCTGTTAAATCATTATCTGTCTCGTTATCTGAAACAAAGAAGTCTATTGCAATAGGTTCTTATAATATTACTTACATAAACCAATTCAGCAACTTGCTGCAGATATTAAGTATAAATTAACAGTTTCTAGTAAATATTATGTGCACTTCAGCACTGAAGTTCCTTTTTTTTCAAGCATGTGGTTTATTTACTACTAACTAAATTACACATTCGTGATAAAAAGTTGAGTTTCAGTTCCTTGATACACATTAAAAACTTTTATAACATGCTTCACATAAGAAGTTATGTTTTGTAATGTAATTGAAAAACAAATTTACCAGATGAATCGGATGATGTTGAAAGATTGTATTCACTACCAGATGTAGCATACGGATCAGTGTTTGATCTTGAATAGTCGGAGCTCATTTTTAAATTAATGTAATGGTAAAAACCACCAACACAGTAACACTAAAACAACAACCTGTAGCTTATGACAAAGTGGTGTAAGTCGACTTACGCCATTTTACCCTAAATTGAAAACAGAAACCTGTTAAATGGTAAAGAAATGTGCTGCCCTCTCTTAGTTAATTTCTCAAATACAATAAAAATCTGTCTACCACGAGTTAGAGAACATTCTTCTGGCTAATATAAAGCATACAATCTGCAAAACTGAAAAATTATGACTTACACCACTTTGCCTTTTAACGCCTCGTATAATAATAACATCTGCCGATAATTTTTCGTTCAGTTAAGATCCCGGGTTATAAATCATTCTATCTGTATAAACGAAAATGGAGGACTTCATTCCAAAGTCAATAATTTCCCAGCCTCACTGACGGCACCGAGTAGTTTGTTAATCAAGTTTACAGTATCCATTACCCAAATCACATAGATCAACTTGGCTAGTTTCTTAGCGTATCTATCTACATAATGCCAGGATAAGTTTAATGGCGGCGCTGAAGTGTCGGTAAGCCGTGGTCTTACAATGGCACGACTTACTTGGGCCATCTCATGTTTAATGGAAAATCTAAGCTTGGTGGCCCGAATATATCTTCAGTTTAATAGCGTCGAATTCTAAAATTTATTTTAATTTATGAATGCACCAGCTCGTAACGCGTGTATTTCCTTATCTTCAGGCTGGATGGATGATCGGGCTATCGGGAGAATATAATAATAAAAATTTTACAGTGCTGAATCGGCTTGGAATCTCGGTGATTTTATCTATTACAATAAAACATGCATTTCGGCTATCTTCACGTTTGCTTTAAATTACTCGTCAGATTAAAATCAGCTACGTTATGAGTAAGTCTGTGGGAAATTAGTCCAATTAATCTGTCTAAGCCCCTATGTTAAATGGTCACTAATTGTAAACAGCACAAAAAAAGTTGAGCATATAGAAAATAAAATTTCAAGAAACTTACAGTTTTTTTCTCTCAAAATGACGGCCGCTAACATAACCTAAAAAATTCGCAAATGTCAAAGAAACGGTTTTTCGCGAATAAAAAAGAAAGTTGTACTCGGATTGGAAAAAGTTAAAAGAAGAAAGATGGAAAAGAAACGACTTTTCCATCGAAACAGATGGTCCTATAGACGTTTTCGAGGGCTTATTTTCTTCGTTAGGAGTTGTACTACAAACATATTTTCAGCAACAATCTAGTTTTTAAATTTTTTATATAGAAAATCACGTTTGAAAATGACGTAATTTTCGTACATGGGATTTATTACAAGAATTTATTGCCAAAAAATAATACAAATTAATAGCCAACGTGAAGAACAAAGACATTTTTGAAAACGTCTTATTGAAGAAAATTATTTCAAAATAAATTAATGAATACGCCATTACCACCACAGCCTGTAGTGATGCATTTGGAGCACATGGTTAGAAGCGGCAGCTACTATTATATTCATTTTTACTATGTAAAGATGGTGATCAACAAACTAGATGCAATCGAAGCACTCTCAGTCTCACATGATCGGTATATACTCAATAACCCAGCACTTTAGGAAGGTTTAATTTACATCTATAGTTATTTGTCAATAAAGAACGTTGGGTGTACATCTGTAGGGTCCGCCAGAGATGTGTGACGTTTTTGAAATGAGTATACCAGTTCAGAGGGGGGGCTAATGCTTTCGGAATATTTGGTATGTGAAGGTCAAGAGATGCCGTTTCAGTCATTTCAATGTTTGAGGGCACTGTAGGGTCCCTACTCGAAACTTGATTTTACGTACCATTGCCGAACATTCTACTTCAATAAGAAGGGAAACTGAAGTTATTCTAGCGGACATAGTACAGCAATGCATCGACAATTTTTCTACTCGTTTACGGGAATGATTTAAAAAAAATGATCGCCATTTAGATGATGTTATTTTTACTCCTATTCTTGTTTTTTAATGTTTTTCAGATGATAACAGAATGGCATCTTGTAACGAATGTTTTGAAAAAATTAAAAATAACTTTCGTTCAAAAATAACAGACTTATTGATTTTTTTAAATCATCATACATCTCTGTCGGACACTGTACTTTCCCTAGATATACAATCGTTGACAGAGTAAATATTATATTGCACTTACGCCAGTTATTTTTTTTTAATTAACAGGACAGTCTGTTGGACACATGAAAGCTAAATCGGAAACAGCTTTATATCGCAATTCTGGATTTCGTATACTATTTGCTATTGTGGACCTTCTCATAGATGAAGAGGTAAACTTTTCTCAACAATGACATTTATAGCTCTTGTTATTTTGGATACTACAAAAATAAAAGGTAATTGTTTATCATCATCATATGTGTATGTCATCGCGATGTCCTAGATCCGGCCCTGACTTTTACATCACATACAATTTACTAGCGAACATTACTTATAACATTATACATTTAAGTATATCGTGTGAATAATATACGTATGTACTAAATCTAGTTTCAAGTAAACGCTTCATTTATTACGCAAACAAAACTTGCTTAGCTAGCCAAATACATCAGCCAGAACTACTAGAATTAATTATCCAAAGTGAACTACGCCCCTGGGTTCGTGTTTTACAGATAGTGCGAAAGTAATTAACAGAATTTAAGTGTATCATCTGTGTTTTATTTGTGTGAAATTGGCCAAGTAGTTGGAGAACTGGAAGTTCTGGGGTGATTTATTACAGGTTTAGATGGTAGATAGTTTAACAGTTCTGTTTCAGGAATGATTCCAGCGGTTTGAGCGGCGATTAACGAGCTTATGCCAGAAGAAAAAAGCCGTCTGATTACTGCCGAAGTTTTTAACCAGAAGGTTTCGACTTACTCGCGTTCCCCTACACGGAACAGATAATTTATTTCGGGAAATTTGTGTAAACTGTTAACTTTTGCACTGGATAAGTGGATTTGTTGGTCGAGGTTCGCCTTTAGCTTACAGCCACGGGAAACTTACAAACTGCTTTTTTTGTTCTTCCAGACACGGCGTGTAAAATCTGTGATTCAATGTTCGAAGAATTAACACTGAGATGATCTGCAAGGAAAATTTGATACAGAATACCTTTTTTTGATCCAGAGAATTGCTTCTCTAGATCAAAAAATTATTTTTTAATAATAATAATAATAAAGAATAATTATTTCTTTTGCATTTTTATGTAATGGTATTCTGAGAAAGAATATTTATTATTTTCCTCTTATGTACAGTCTTTGATACAGTGTATTCGAATAACTACAAATATCTAGATTTTGTAAAATGGTTTTATTTTATTCGAAAATCGGATTACAAGGAAAACGTTTTAATAAAAGTTAAGTATTTCTTAAAAGGTTTTATCTGATGACAATTAAATTAACCAGGGAATACGTTTCACAACATAATTACTATCTCCCTTATAATGATATTTAGAAAACATGATCGCTAGAGTATTTAAAAGACTGATAGCCATATACGTTCCATTTTTAGAAAGTTTTTCATATCTTGCTTAGAAAATGTCCTTAAATACACAGGAACTGTTAAATACTGCACTATGCATAATATAATAACCAATTTTAATCACATACTAATGATGCCCAATTGGTTGGCAAATCGAGAGAGAGATTGTCGAGAAGTAAATAACCTTTCGGTGTTCGTAAAAAACTGGTCTCCGGTTTTTGTTGCTGCATCGATGGAACCAGCTCTTTCCCAAGATCAATATAAGGGTTGTAATGATGACATGTATAAGAAAGATAAGTAAGTAATTATAAATATAATATTTCGGGACTATTGCTAAGAGTATAAATATATTTACTTAAATTACTTTTTTTTTTAATTTACCACATTAAAAAATGTTACAAACTGCTTACAGCGTCTCTATATTTTCACCAAAGGCCATAGTGACGTTAAAACATATATATTAAAACATATATATAATAGTTTCAACCATTTTATAATATTATTAACATAACAGTAGCATAGCACAAATCCTATATCCAAAGCAGGTTTGGTGTCTGAGAAGTACTTGGAGTTCAAACAAATTCTGTGAACATATATAGTACTTAATTGTAGCAAAGAATTTTTATGCCCAGAATTGGGGAAAGGCAAAGAAAATTCCACATTATTATGTGCAGTGGGGGCGCTAGCATTATTTTGCGGTTGGGCGGAAATATCTAGGGTGGGCGAGGGCGTTAAATATATTATTTCATGTACGAATCTGATATAGTAGTGCTATAAGAGGTTGAGCGAAAGGACTTTGCCTGGGTGCTCGCCCACCCCTGTCGCCGCCACCGATTATGTGATTATTTCATAGAATTTTTAAATGACTGTCAAAGTTTGGCTAATAACGTCCTTGGAAAAAACTTATATAACGGGATGCGTTTTAATCCTATAAGGCTGTTTATTATAGTTCTATGACTATACTGAAATGCATGATGGTATTAGTATCTACTAGAACGACAAAAAGAAATGCATATTAACTGTTGATATTTTATCCAAACTAACTTATTTATTATAAATATTGACTGCACAGTTATTGCTGAGTGTTAAATTCAATGTAGCTGCTATCTTAAACTAACTGATTCATTTTCTTGTATTTGAATATACGAGTACATATTACCAGCGTATCCACGAATTGCTGATTTTTTTTTATTGGAATTTTTTATACAGCTTTCAGTTACGCTATTACTTTTTCAACTTCCGGGTCATTTCATTGTGGAGAAATCAGCACCAAAATCTGCCAAAAATTAAATAGATGAATGCCGGAAGAAATGTTCGGTATAATCTTCTGAGTATACTAAATTCAAGAAAGAGGCTATTGTTTTTGTAATTTTAGCGAAGGTATGAATTCTGACTGGTTTGATTTATATATAAAAAAAAAACCTTGATGATTTATGTATATCAACCGACATAATCATAGCATTTCTAACAAGTTCCACTTTATCAACTCCCGAAATATTAACAGATGTGGTGAAAATTTTTCGCCTAACCTAATATAACTGCTCGCAAATAGTAAGGGATGTAGGTTGTAGCACAATTGGCGAAATGCGTAGGTTAGCACAAGATAGGAGAAGCTGGAGGTTAGCGTCCAACCAGTCTTAGGACTGATGACCTAATGATGATGAACCTAATATAACTCGGAACATGGAGCTTTCGTTTACATTTTTTATTAATTACATTATTTTTCTAAAAATAAAACCCGCCACAGGTAGGATTCGACATTCGTCTCGGATTGGAACCGAATGACATACAGCTGTTTCGAACTTATTAGTTCTCATCAGTGCCGTACACGGTACGCCGATCCAGGTATACATCTTTATCGATACGATCTACGTCAGTAACATAATCGACAAAGGAACTACCAAACCGCCACGCGGTTATCAAAGTAGTTCCCGAATAGTAAGTTCCCAAAGTACAAATTTCATTCGGCATTTGTCCTGGATCAGCGTAACGTGTACGGCACTGATGAGAACTAATAAGTTCGAAACAGCTGTACGTCGTTCGGTTCCAATCCGGGACAAATGTCGAATCCTACTTGTGGCGGATTTTATTTTTTGAAACCTTATCTGATCGTGCAGAAACACGAGAAAGGGGTCGAGGATTGCTTTTAGGTACAATTCAATGCCTGGCGGGGCTTTAGCCCGAGGAGTAGTTATTTCCTATAGCGATTATGTAATAGCCTTGCTATTCGGGAACTACTTTAATAATCGCTTGGCGGTTTGGTAGTTCCTTTCTCGATTTCCGACTTGTATGTTACTGACATAGATCGTATCGATAAATATGTATACCCTACAAATTTCATTCGGCATTTGTCCTGGATCGGCGTAACGTGCACGGCACTGATGAGAACTAATAAGTTCGAAACAGCTGTATGTCGTTCGGTTCCAATCCAGGACAAATGTCGAATCCTGCGTGTGGCGGGTTTTATTTTTTGAAGCCTTATCTGATCGTGCAGAAACACGAGAAAGGGATCGAGGATTGCTTTTAGGTATAATTCAATGCCTGGCGGGGCTTTAGCCCGAGGAGTAGTTGTTTCCTATAGCGATTACGTAATTGCCTTGCTATTCGGGAACTACTTTAATAATCGCTTGGCGGTTTGGTAGTTCCTTTCTTGATTCCCAACTTATATGTTACTGAATTACATTATTATTAATAGTCTTCTACAGGTTGCACTCAATCCAATAATCGTAGCTGTTCGAACTGTTCGAACATAAAATGCTTTATGTTCAGCTTGTTATAAATTTTCTGACATCTTGTTTAGTAAATATTTATTATTTTTTTTTTTATTCTACTACTATATTGATCCGGTGCATGATTAGCATATATATGGGTGCCAATAAAACATAATGATTTTTTCCAACTCTGACATCTAAAAAGTACTCTATAAATATTCAAATGATATAAATTTAATGTATCTAATGCAAGCTGTAACCCTGTTAAATGCGTTACAATTATCTTACTTAGCTTCATCTTTGGAACACCTAAAAAGTGAAATACTAGATCCTGTTTTACTGTTACAGCCATCAGCATAACACATCGCCATCTTTAGCTATTCAGACGCAAATTAAATAAATTCACAATCTAAAATCCCGCCCGTATAATACTTCGCCTAAGGCAATCGGTTCGGTGTCGAGACTGACGGTATACATGCGCCCCCTGCTAGTTAGCTAATTCTCGCTGGACAACAGGGCGGGGTAAGTAGGGATTGACGGGCGGAGCTTAGAGTGAATTTTTAGTGTTAGTTTCTGTTCGGTGACTTGGGCGCGAATCTCAAGGAGAGCTTGATCCCTTCCCTTCGCTATGAGCTTGTTCCTCTTCCTTCCTCTGAAACCTGAGGCTTAAGGGGAGGTAGTCGATTTCTGTGTATCTAAGCTTTTTTTTAAATGTCAGACTTTCTCAGAAACCTTCAAGTTGAGCAAATCGAAGTAACTGTTACTTAATAAACTATACCTCAATATTCTGTTAACTAAAATAAAATTTCAATGCCAGGTTCTTTGGTGGAAATTATATAAAATTACAATCTAGTGTTTTATATTATAACATTTTTACAAGGTAGTAGATAGATTCAGTTGTCATGTAACATTATAATCGTTGAAGAAAATTTTAGTCATTTAGGTGTAAAAAAAAAAGTGTAAACTCGATCACCAATTTTAGAGAATCGCATCTTATATGAGCATATTCTTTACTTTTTTGTAGACTTACCTTTTGGCTAATGTACGTGCTTATATCTCTTTAGTAGATTCTTCTTAATTCTTGGGATAATCACATATCACATAAAATAATGCAAGTAAAAACATAATTGTTTATTTAAAATTTTTACAAACAGTATACTAACTACTTCATTCCAAAAGTATTCTGAACAAACGCTGCCGGAAGTTGGTCGATAAGAACCAATGGATTTACTTCTACTGCCACCATCTCGTCATCCGACAGCCAACTGAGATGTACCAAATGCTAAATGAAAATAAAGATTTGAAAGTGTTAGCTGTTATTAAAACTGATTCTACTATTAATACAAGTCTTGGTAAGAGTAATACTTCACAGGGAAATGGATAATATATTTTTTACAAAAAAGTTAACAGTATATTAAGTTCTGGAGTTGGTTGGAACCTTTGGTGTGAAGATAACACTGGCTTAGTTTTCCACAAACTACCAAAACACTATACACTACACTCGACGCGCGTTTCGCTAACAAAGTTGGCTTCATCTGGAGGTGATTAAAACTGAGGTGATTGAAAACTGAGAAGATTAAAACTGGACATGATTAAAACTAGTTTTAATCATTTCCAGATGATGCCAACTTTGTTGGCGAAACGCGCTTCGAGTGTAGCGTATAGTGTTTTGGCGTTTTATGGAAAACTAAGTCAGTGTTAGTATATAAAGTTCTTGATGGTGTGTGGTTTATTTGACGTTTTTCAGCAATTACAAATACAAAATTTAAATTTAGGGATTTCAGGGATGTTCTTCTATTTAAAATAATATGATTAGCGACATTAATATGTAGTATACGGAATTTCCATATACAATTTTTTTTTTGTATTCACTAAATAGTGAACGTAAGGTCTACAAAACTGGTACTGAACCATTTCTCCATCAAATGTATTGTATGAGTGAAATCTTAAAAACTAAGCAGTATTCTAATAATAACAATAGTTATTCATAAAAAGTAACCTCAAGTTTGGGCAGGTATGGAAATAAATATTACCTTATATTTTTTTATAGAACAGAAGGAAAGTTCTTCATGCGCTTGTACTCCGCGATTTTCTATGGCTAAGTGTGTAGAGTCAATCTTAGGAATTTTCACATGCTTTTCCGGTGCCTTCTGAAAAAAAAAAAAGCAAAAACATATGAGTTATAGTTGGTTTGATTCATCTGTACTCTTAAAACATAAATATTTTATCATCAATATTAAAATAATAATATATTAAATGTGTTATAATTTGGAAACTAAAAAAGATATTTAAACATTTTTCGAGAAGTTTTTCATTACGTACAGGTCATTACGTGCACATACCATCCCCTACTTAAAAAAAAACAAATGAAGCTACCTACATATATCGAAAGCTCACAATTAATACTTCATTATTTTACAGAAAAATGAGATACAGTTTAAAAAATGTATATATATATATATATATATATATATATATATATATATATATATATATATATATATATATATATATATATATATATATATATATATATATATATATATATGTTATATAAAATATTTAATTGTATACATTTTAGACTTAGAATACTTAGAATAATCTCAGTTAGGTACGATCTACATTGTATCATATCTCAAGTAACACAATCTTTGCTTTTTCTTATCAGTTGTTTCTCATAGTTACTTGATACTATTCGTGACTTATCTAATTCTCAAAAACAAAGACTTGCTTATGGTCAGCAACTCACGCCTACCTTCTAAGAATACTCATGGTTAAAGCCATTCCCATGCAGAGTCAGCAAATGACAGTTTATATAGACGAAAGCGTGCGACCAGAAGTTAGTATCCGGCAGAGCGGCATAGTATCCGGCAGACCGGCATAGTATCCGGCAAACTAGCATAACTCATTTCAAACCTCCGGTACTCACTTAATATTATTGAAATTTTAAATCATTTATAACAAAACGTTCAATTGTGTATTTCAAAAATAAATTGTTTTTAAAAATTGATTTTTATCGACCACGATATAAAATATATATATATATATATATATATATATATATATATATATATATATATATATATATATATATATATATATATATATATATATATATATATATACACACACGTACATCCAATCTGGAAGAAAGTTGAAGATCAGTTAATCATGGTTTAAAAAAAAATTAGTAGAAAGGTTAGGAGAATACAAAATAATGTTTATATTTACATATCATGAATACAACAAAACACAAAAGATACATAAATTAAAATTTAACTGAAACTCAAATTTGATTTGCACCATAGCGTTTTTCTCAAAAGAGAGGCCAAGGATTTGGTATTCTTACGATTATTAAAATTTACTGGGAATATGCATATAAAGAGAAATAGTTCTGCTCAATCTGAAATTTAGTCGCCCAAAGCCAACTCACGTCCCAGATTATTGGCTATGTATTTTGAGGTATATTATTTATACTATTCAGGTATAAAAGCCTATTTGATCTGAATATTATATTATTCAGGTATAAAAGCCTATCTGACAGTATGAAAATAACAGAGTCTTCTTTAATAATTGTAACACAACTAAAATCTTTACAATGTGTAAGAGTTCGTTATTTTGATTGATACAGTAAATGACGACATTAGCGGAATATTAAACTGAGAAAGTTGTCATTATAGTTTATTAATAATAAATGGAAATACACTCGACACAAAAATTAAGGGATGTAAAAAAATCCTAAATTTTTAGGTGATTTTCAAAGGGCTGTAACTTGGAGAAAAATAGACGCAAAGTAATTTAAGAAAAAGCAAATTGAAGCTCTAAGTTTCTAGTTCCCAAATCTTGAGTTAAAAAATGTTTACAATCAGCAGTTATTGAGTAATAATAAGAATACCATCCGAAAAAAAAATCCAAATTCTTGCTTGCTTTTCAAAAGACCCACGGACCTCAATAAATTTTTTCGATGATTTCATCATAAAGCTTTTTTGGATAATTTTACCCTCTTTAATTTGAGCGGCTTAAAAGCCTTGTACGGTGATTTCTCGTCCAAGAGTTATTGTCGTTCAAAGCAAAAAAGTTAGTTTTGACTTTGGCAATTAATTACTCTGGAAATAATTGTACAGAATTTTTTTTCTTACAATAATTAACATTTTTTGATAACATATGGATTATTGCTAAAAAGAATTTTCAACCTCAAAAAATGAAAAAAAAATGAAAAATTCATCCTAAAATTAATTTTTAGCAGGAACCCGAACACAATGAAAAAAATAGCAGCGCTTTGAAACTTTCAGGGTTTCTTTGGGATACTTTGAGCTTAAAAAGAAACAGTCAACATCCTTAGCCTATCCTTTATTTGCAAAGTTATGCCAAGTTAAGCCAATCTCCCTAAACACGCAATATCTTACCCCTTTTCAATCAATATTCTCGCACCTAAAAATTGTTTTTATAAAAAACCAATAACTACGATTTGTAAAGAATACTTTGCAGTTTTTAAAACTCTACTTGAATTTTCTGCACAATAATTATTTCCCGAGTAATTAATTACCAAAGTCAAAACTGACTTTATGCTTTGAACGACGATAACTGAGCGAAAAACTATCGTACAAGGCTTTTAGATTGCTCAAATTAAAGAGAATAAAATTATCTAAAAATTTTTATGATGATGAAAATCATTGAACAAAATTTATTGAAGTTCGTGGACCTTTTGAAAAATAAGCAAAAATTTGGAAATTTGTTTCCCAATGATTTTCTTATAACTAAGTACTCAAAAATTACTGATGGTAAAAAATTTTGAACTCAAGATATTGATTGAAAACTAGAAACTTGGAGCTTCAATTTGCCTTTTTCAAAATTACAGCGCTTTGAAAATGATCTAAAGAATTTTTATTTCTTACATCTCTTAAGTTTTGTGTCTAGTGTAGTTTTGTAATGGTTTACTGAACATGAACAAAACGTCTTTGTGGTAATCGTTTAAAAGTTAGTTTTAATCATCTTCTGATGATGCCACCTTGGTTGCCGAAACGCGTGTCGACGATGTATACAATCTTGGGATATTTATAGTCCCTTCAAATTTGGAAAATTGAGGGAAATTTTTCCTACAACTAAGCGACCTATACAGAAAGTTGTGTTGGGGTTGTGTCAACATATTTTTCACCTAGCGCATGATAAAACAAGGGTTGTTTCTTAGATATAGACATATACATATACGCGTTTTTGGCCGTTTTCTTCGGTTTATTGCGTTTTTCTGAGAAACTGCATTTTTGAGAAAACATGACCTGATTTGATGTTGTAGATTTTGCGATTCTCCACGATTTTTGTTCTTTTAATTTTTTTGAAATTCTGCTTAGTTGCGCCGCTAGAGCGCGCTGAAGTATTTTTGAGCTGTTTTTCGAATTTAAGCCAAAACTATGCATTGTAGAGAAATATATCAAGAGATCAAAGTTGTAGATATAAAAATTTACGGCACATTTTATTCTTTTGTTTTTTTTAAAGTCGTACGGTTTTGCCACTAGAGGGCGAAAACAGTTTTTTTCTTTTGTAATACTCTTGCGCGAATGAAAAAAACACTCTAGCGCATTATTTTTTATTTATAGGCAAAACTATGCATTTCTTGTAAAAAAAAGTGTACGACAATTTGTAGGAAGTTTTTTGCTCTCCAACTTTTTATGTTATTGAACTTTTCTAAAAAGTACATAGTTTTGCCTATAAATAAAAAATAATGCTCTAGAGTATTTTTTTCATTTGCACAAACGTATTACAAAAAAAAAAAAGAAATGGTTTTCGCCCTCTAGTGGCGAAACCGTGCGACATTAAAAAAAACAAAAGAACAAAATGTGTCGAAAATTTTTATATCTACAATTTTGATCTCTTGATATTTTTGATAGTCTTGATAGTTTTGGTTTAAAATCGAAAATAGCTCAAAAATACTTCAGCGCAACTAAGCAGAATTTCGAAAAAATGAAAAGAACAAAAATTGTGGAGAATCGCAGAATCTACAACACCAAATCAGGTCGTGTTTTCCCAAAAATGCAGTTTTTCAGAAAAACGCAAAAAACCTAAAAAAACGGTCAAAACGCGTATATATATATATATATATATATATATATATATATATATATATATATATATATATATATGTATATATATATATATATATATATATATATATATATATATATATATATATAACTTTCTGTATAGGTCGCTTAGCTGTAGGAAAAATTTCCCAAAATCAGTGATTTTTTGTCTAATTTGAAGAGACTATTATGAAAAACTAGTTTTCTGTTTGTTTGGTGCATCCAAGGGAGAACCTTCATGCTTGTACGCACTGACGTATATTGAGGTTTTGAATGCGATACAATATGAGACAGCGGATTACAAAACACTTTGTTGTAACAGTATTTGTCACACACGCGCACACATTAAGACTATAAACGCTTCCGTTGATAAACCGTTTACATTTTCGCATTTCCTTTGTGCGCAACACACATAAGCGTCTTACCGGTGAGCTCTCATTCCGCGTTGAATGAGAAACCGAAACAAAAAGAATAATCCACGCATTCCCGCGTAATCCCGCTTATATTCGATAGAGCCGCAGGCAAACATGTTTACACATTGTATTCTGTTATTGTCCTGCATGCTAATATTCGATTCAGGGGCCACCTGAAGAATTAATCTCTCATCGGTTAATCTGGATATAATTGAATTCCCGCTGGTGAACCTAATTAATATCCAAAATTGAAAACAACGGAAAGCGGCGATTAAACGTGATTACCATTTGTTTATTTATGATCTGTAAAAACCCGCAGTTGTACTGGTCGATACTCGGTGGCCTCCTAACAGTTATTTTTTTATTTAGTTGTACAGTACAAGTTAATACTTATGTCGTACAAAGCTTAAAATTTTTAGTTTAGTTACTACAGTACAATGCTTTTCTGTAGAAAGCACAGTTTCTACAGTGCTTTCCTATCAAAACTACTGTAACAAGATGGCAATTGTGCATTCCTATATGTTGAAACACCCTGTATAGTGTCCCTTCAGGCAGATCCACAGATTTGTGAAAATATAGCTGCTATTAAGCTCTCTATTTTAAACAACCTTTTTTCAATAAACCAAGTTGTGCTTATCAAAATTCCTTAGAAAGCTGGCAGCGATATTCTGATGTACAAGTGCCTTAACATATGTCTGAATACGGGTAGTCACAGTGAAGTGATTGGGCCGATTTCATTCCTTCAACATGTGTAGATAAAGGTATAATTGGTGTACATTTTTACAAATTTCCATAACAGGAGTTAGATAAGAATTCGTGTTCCTCAAATCGTTCGTGTAGAATGTTCATCGTGGCATGCACTGTGTGGCACGTAGCGCCGCACAGTGGCGCCAAATTGCAAAAAAGTGAAAAAAACTCGGTAACTTCCAAACTATTTGAGATAACTATCGCATATTTTGTATACCGAAGTTTTTTGATGCGCTGAAGTCAATGAATTTTTTTGAATATTTTTGAATTGATGGGACCACAGCAACCCGTCCAAAATTATGGTCCAAAATCCAAAAATGTCACTAATAAACATCATGAGTATCGTTTTATATGTTTTCTTATACGTTGAATTCAGAATTTTTATGAAGAACTTTTTGTTTCTTCAGTATTTGTTCGATTGAAGTAAAAATCAGAAAACTTCAATAAGGCAAATTGCAACTTTTAACAGTCTCACAGCCTTACAACGTTAGTTCCTTGGCTTCTTCGCTTACAGGGAAATCTTCTTCTTCGGCAGTGGTCTTAAATAAGTGATTACCGGGTCCGATGATATCATGATCATATTGAAAACGCCACTGTTTGACCGCGATGATGATCGAGTGTGATGTGTTCGGAAGTACCTATAATCTTATTTATACTTTCTTGTGTCTCCCCTGACAAGATTCCAACTAGGAAAGCTGCTGCCTCTATGATCGCTGCTCCATAAAACCAAATTTTATGGACAGTAGCTGGAAGATTGTACTATGGATACAACATAACAAGGTTATTGCAAGTTTGGCAGTCTCGTGTGTGTAACATCTGAATTTGTGAATATCGATTGGAAATTGGCTGCAAATCACTTCTAATATTGCCCCCAGCTTCTCAATTAACGTAATGCTAATTCCAGTAATTCAGCTACAATCGTTGGGTCTTTAAAAAATTGGCGTGACGTGTTGCCATCATTGGTTGTACCTGTACCTTGTTTCACCACATCAACTTTTAATCTATATTTATCTATATTATACACCTCTAATGATAACGTCGAATGCAGTGGGGAGCTCCGTTGACCTCCACTTGAGCAAACAAATCATGTTTGACCAGACCATTGATTTTTCTCATCTTTCGTAATATTGTAATAAATGGCGAATGCGGGTTATTGCGGCTATGAAATTTACAGGGTAGAGTTCAATATTGTTGCTTTCCGGAAAAAAGACCACAAAGAGTAGGAAAGAGAAACCTTTTTTGTAACGCTATATAAGTAGGTACGAACTTCGCCCGAAAATCGATTTTTTAACGATTGTCACGTTTAAGCTTGTCCAGGGCTTATATGTTATATAATAGTGGATTAGAATCCATTAAATATATGATAGAACATTTTTTAATGACTAGTCAACAACGAAAATGACGAGATTTCACATTTACCCTTTTAATAGGGATAACACGCAATTTTCAAATTGCAAACCTTTTTTACGCCAAAAGCAATGTTCTTACGGCAGAACCACTATCACAGCCAGATTCTACGGGAAAAATACTGTGAGAAAAGTATACTACGGCAGTGAAATAGACATCTTGTAAAATGAGGTTTTTTCTACCTCGGCCCCACTGTGCGCCGTCCTGTTGGAACCACATGTCGTCGGTATATATATATATATATATATATATATATATATATATATATATATATATATATATATATATATATATATATATATATATATATATATATATATATATATATATATATATATATATATATATATATATATATATATATATATATATATATATATATATATATATATATATATCATCCAGTTTAGGCCACAAGAATTTGCTTATCATCGATCTGTAGCACTCGCCGTTGAGGATTATGGCAATGCCAGTTTCATTTTGGAAGATGTACGGGCTGATGATTCCATCAGATCAAAACCCGTAGCAAACAGTGGCTTTCTCGGGCCACAAGAGATGATTTTTTTTTGGCGAAATTTGGATCAACTTCCAACTGCTCCATGGCTCAATCAGTGAACACACGGCGTTGTCTATGGTAGTTTACCTTAAGTTCAGTTGGATCATATAAATCAGTTGGATTTTATACGTAGTCCCGACGCAAAATTCATCAAGATGAAGTTGCAGAAAAACCAAGTTCTTCTGAACGACGAGAAATTGACTGCCTCGGGTTTTCCCCTACACTCTCAGCAGACCTTGCCTTTCGGTGACGTACATGTGTTGGTCGATTATTTATCAAATCGGTTGACTCAAATTTGGCTACCGAACGTCGAATAGTCGACTTGGCGGGACGGTTGTGGTGAGGATAAAAATCACGTAATGCGCGGAATGTCTCGCGAACGGAGCACTGATTTTGAAAATAAAATTTGATAATTTGCACACGTCGTTGAACGCTATAACCTTCCATGGTGATTTGCCATACACTACCGAACAATTCACAACAGTTGAACAATTTGACAGATGTTGCTTTAACAACATGGCCGCTATAACCTAACAAATTTCGAGCGTCCCTATTAAAAATGTGGTATGTGGATTTTAAAGATTTTAAAAATTTGGCGAATGCGCCGGTAATAGATTTTATGGTGGTCCGATAATAATTGAATCGCAAGGTTTTCTTTAACGTGAGCGTGAATTCGATTTCAGCTTAACAAATATAATTTCATTTACATTACAACGAAATGATGTGAAAATTCTTTCGCACTATAGATATATAGGTAAAAATAGCGGCACATCTGGGACACGTGATGGCGTATAATGTAGACATAACATGATTGATAGCAAGAATGTCAAGGGTTAGAGCTATCCAATTGCGTTAAAGCACTTAGTTGATTAAATAAGACAACATGATAAGTTTAGATCACTATCGGCCTGTGTTATTATAAAATTAGAGTTTACAAGCCTTACTAAACAAAATATTGCGTTAAATTTTGAGAAATAAAGGCAACATAAAACATATACTTTTGTGTAGTTCTTCTTGAATGATTTTTCAAAATATATTTCTATATATCTTGCACAGCAAGAACATATGTATGGAAGTTTTTGCAAAAAAAAGCTACCCATCATAAAAGATGTATAAAACTAGATCAAATTTGCAAAGACGAAAACCGTCGTTGAGGCACTTATGTCATAGAAAACAGTCTTAATTGTACGCTAAATACAATGAAGAAATTCTAGTCTTATTATATATTATCGAATTTTACAAGAAAGTAAGAAAGTTATGTATATAGTCATACATTTGATAAAAAAATGTGCATCAAACTAAAGCAAATCTAACCATTTCTTTTTAAGAAATACACTATTTTTTGTGTTTCAAAATGTGGTATTTAGATATATTTCACACATTTAATCTTTTTTGCCTCTATCGAAAACATTAATTTTAAAACCAAAGGAATGTTACTCCACAATTTTAGTACGAGATATTATATATATATTCGTATACAGGTGTTCCTAATAGGACTATATTTATGAAAATCCAAGCCTTAGGCTTACGTCATTTAGTTATATCATTTTACATACAATTTTTCATACCTAATTTATCTGTTACAAACTTATTTATGAAATTTTATTAGTCATTAGTGGAACTGAAATTCCTGTTAAGTTAACCGGTTCTCTCTTCCCTCTGTCTAAATTATATTACCTAAATCTATTAAATATTTATTTTTGATACAATGTAGACATATTCATGTATTCTTATTGTTATTTAAAATATGTTATTTGTATGTTTCTACCACATCAATAGAGCTAATTTATTTAATTTCATATCAATTCTGTCACTATATTTTAAAATAGTAAAAGTCCTTTCGAAACATTTATCTATTAAAATGTTATCTATTGACATACAAATTCTTTTTTACCGTTTAATTATTATATTTAGTAGTAATATTACTTAGTTATATTTAGTTCATAAAGATGTCATCTATTCAGCCTAACAAAGAGCAATTATGAAATTGGTATATTATACTTTGTAGTATTTAAAGTATTTTGAAATATCAGATATCATATTTTCTTATGTATAAACAAATATGTATTCGGAAAATAGATTAGATATATATGGAATAGATTCCATAAATTCACTTCACTGTATTAAAGCATACATAATTAAGACAACGGATTTTGTAATGTCAACAAAAGGACCTGCCACTGTTTCCTCTCTATTCATATCACTAGTTTTGAAACATATAAAAAGTTCATTTAAACACCAAAAACTAACCGGAATTGAATAAATTTGTATATGCGTCAAAATGTTATTTCTTAATCGTTTCTTTACTTTATCGAGAAATAGCGCGAATTACTTGAATAGATTTATGAAATACACAGTTAATATAGATTTAATAGATTTATGAAATACACAGTTTCGTTATTTTAATCATTACTGCTTTCCATTTCTATCTATTAAAGAAACTAGCGCACAAGAAAAGCATTTTAAAATTTGGCGGATGTGCCAGTAATATTTTTATGATTCGTTTTACAGGATTGGAAAAATATAACGGAATTTAAATAAATAATAGGATTGACAAAATAAGCTTAATAAAGGTTATTGTGTTAGTTTCACGCTTATATAAATGTCTAAAAAATGTATAAAAAAAAAAATTTATTCCTTTTGTAGTTCGGAATCAATAAAACTGTAAGTATACTGAGCGATAAATCAGTCTATTAAAGTATCTTGTTAAGACTTTCTTTAAAACAGTTATAAAAATATAGTTCTCATTACAAAAACTTCAATAGTTATGTAAATTACAACTATAAAGAACTATTAAAATTATTTTGCTACGATTGCGTTATTGTTGGTATTTATTTCTTAAATACCAAAATTAAAGAGTTTTATACGTTATTTGTATTACAGACAAGTACAGATTCTTGTTACTAAGTATTGTTGCACTGTTGTGCACTATATGTGTGCACTATTGCTAGTATTAGAAAAACCATTAGTTTTAACTCATTATCAAATTAATTTTCAAATTACAGTTGCTATAACCTACTAATAAGTAACCTCTAATTACCCTTATTAGTTGAGCATGTCTGTATTAATACAAGATTAGGTCATATCACGATAGGGTTCTATTTACTGTGATAGCATTACCACCATCATTTTCAAAGAAGTATGGTCCAATTATTCCATCACTACAAAATGCGCACTAAACCGTGCATTTCTGTGGATGTATTTCTTTTTCGAGGAGAGCATGTAGATTTTCAGTACCCCTAATTCAAAAATATTGTTTGCTAACGTATCCGTCAAAATGCAAGTGTGCTTCATCGCTGAACAAAATTTTGTAGCAAAAATCAGCATCACCTTCTTCATTTTATAACACTCAATTAACAAATATACGACGTTGTAAATGGTCTGTAACTTTTAATTGTTGTGTCAACTGAATTTTTTATGCTGACAGATGCAGATCTTTCTTTAAAATCCGATGCGTGGTGGCTCTTGACAGATTTAATTGCTGTGCATGACGTTGAATTGATGTGTTTGGATACCCCGTACACTTTCTCTCACTGCAGCCATATCTTCATCTGACCGACCACGAGGAGGCCGTGTTGGTGTTGCCTTATCAATAACAGAACATGTCTCTTCAAATTTCTTGATTAAGTTACGAACTGTTAACTCTGTAGGGGCTTCATTTTGTCCTAATTTTGTGCGAAATTTTCTTAATGCAACTATAAATGATCTTTCAGCTTCATAAAACAGTTGTTCACAAACTATTCGTTGTTGAACTTTTAATTGCGGCATGTTGACGTCGTATGATTTGTGTATGGCAGGCATTAAATATTAACGCCTTATATCTGACAGAAAACAGATGGCGCGTAATTCAAATCCTATAGCTTCTGTAGTTCCAACTGAGACACCCTATATAACACATTCATGTCTTATATAAATCTTAATTTATAAGATGTTTTATTATACAACATACTATAATCTGAAGGTAGTGATTTTTACATAGTTCTTGGTACTTACAAGGTATTAACAATTTAACATTTGCTTCAATTTAGGCACTCGTATATAATATAAATAAATATTAAAAAAACACACAACAAAGTTTTGTCTGTTCGTTACATCAAGATGTTAGAACGAATATTCAGTAATTTTTGCGTTCCAGCTTAATCAGGAGAGCAGAATAGGCGACCAAAGTAAACGCTTTTCAAAAGACATTATAAGCTAGTTGAACCGTACCGAAAGAGGGATTGCTTCTAGATAATTTACGGCTATTATTAATTTCATTCCGACGTCATGTTCGGACTAACAATTTTATTCGACTACGAACCAGACAGTCATTTTTCGAATGGCTAGAGCGCGTATGCATCGGTTTGATTGATACGAACGTACGTGGAAATATAAATTCGAATTGTGGCAGGTGATCACAGGATGTCGGGGTAGGTTAAATTACTCCGCACATCGTCACTGGAATATTTTAGTCCCTGAGTTTGATGCAGGATTTGATTACTGCATATGTAGAAAATATATGACACATTTGGAACGAAATGAGATTATAGTAACAAAAACCTCACGATTTAATTAAAAGCTAAAGAAAATGATATACATATAGGCAGTTCGGTACAAAATAATTTAAAAATATCGATTATTCAATATACAAAATTCAATATAGAAAATTATTCAATATACAAGTTCGAAGATAGAAAGCAAAGTCGCTAGTAAGTTATTTTTGAAACTAATATTATTCATATTAATCAAAAATGTATTTTAATCATCTTTTAATCAATAGGACTCGATGTATTAATATTGCAGATTTATTCAATATTAATGTATACTATGTATACTCAATGTATAAATTTTATAATGTTAAGGGGGTCACTATACAGGGTGATTCAGCTAACCCGTTCATTAAAAGTTTGTGAACTTCCCATTGGAATTCATTTTTTAAAATTTGGAATCAGGGGTTAGCGAGGACGATCTATTCAACTAAAGTATTTTTGCTTTTCTGACACTTACGATTATACCGGAAGTAGCTATCAATTTCCTTATTTCAAATAGAACACCCAGTATATTATTACATTTTTGAATTACCCTGCCGATTTTAAGTGAACTTTCTTAACAATTCCCTATACCTATCTTCAGCAGTTTTTGAGATATTTTAATTTTTTTGAAAAAATTAGGTTTTGTAGTATCCCATTGGAATGCTCGTCACTTATTCAAAACAAAAGTTATAGTAGCAAATTTTGGGCTGTAATTAGGCGGACTATTAAGCTTTCAGGTGATATGTAGTTTGATATTTTATTATTTACAGGGTGTCCAAAAAATTTAGTTCATTCTGACAAACTTCAACTGCTCAAAAGTCAATTTTCTTAAATGAAACACCCTGTATTTTATTGCTTTCTGTGATGGAGAATTAAGTTATATTTCAATCTGTATTAGGATTCCGTATACCTATCTGCTACCGTTTTCTTGAGGTATTTTTTATTCGATACCATAGTTTTCCATTTTATTAATTTACTTCTGACCAGCGGGCCATGAAAATTAAAACAACGTAACATTTATATTAATTTTTTATCATAAACAATGGTGCAAAATTATTGAACAAAAAAAATCATCATGAATAAAAAGCATATTTTAAACGATTTGGAACTTATGAATGTAGTGACCCCCTTAATATTTATTATAGTTTTTCTCAAGGCTGAAATCTTAACTCCAATAAGACTTCTGAAATAATTTTTGATAATATAAAAAAAGTACCAGTTACGTGTTTACGCACCAACCGAAATGTACAAGGTGTCCCAAAAGTCATGGATCAAACGAAAGGGGATGATAGAGGAGGTAATTTCCAAATAGAAAATACTTACCTATATGTTGTTATTTGATTCCTCACTGTTTGATCATTAACCATTTAGTTTTAACCATTTTTGTAATTCTTCTGATAATCGGTGCATTTTCAAAGAGAAAAATGCTATCTAAAAATGCTGCATCGCTACTTCTGTAAAAAAAGTCTTCTTCTTCTTGTGTTTTTAGAAGAGGAATCAATAGAATGTATCTCTATAGAACGTGTAATCATAATATTTTCATTAAATGATTGCTCATATTAGAAAAATAATGATTTATTTTCATTTCATGATTGGTTCATTTAATTAAGGAACCTGGCATTTGAAGGAGCCTGACAAATAAAATAACAGTGAAACAATAGTGTAAAAATGTATCTGTTTTATGATCCTTCAAACTTCAGAAAGCTGTTTAAATTACCTTCTCTATCAAACCACTATCGTTTGATCCATGGGTTATGGAATACCTTGTATATGTGTTATTTCATTAGGCCATTGTAGCTATAAGATTTGGTTAAATCGTATGTTTTCATTTCACATGTCCCACGTTGTTAGGTGCCCGACCGAAAATGTTTTATTTTAAAATTTGTATCAGTGGTAAGTTTGTTTATGCAACAGTATTTTATTAATACAAACAAATAACAAAAAGAAGAACCACAATATGATGTTTAATTTATTTTTATTCTTGGTAGGAAATGGGTTAACCCTTCGTCGGGCGCAATCGATCTGTGAGATTCGGAAGTCACTTTTTTCTTTGTCCTTTTGTGTGTATTACGAATATTCCTCCTCGAACTCCCCCGTAGCTTCCTAGCTCCAAACCACTCCTCTCGATATGGTGTACATTTTTTTTAGTGCATTCCTTGGCTTTATTTGGCCGTCCAGACCTGTCAGATGCATTGCGCCTGATTAACGTCATATTTTCACGTTTATATTTTGTTAGATTCCTTTTATTATTTAATAATATTTTTTGGTATCTCTACACTTACTTATTCTAGCTTTTTATGGTATTATTATTCAAAATTAATACATTTGGGGGTTACATTATTGGTTTATACTAATTATCATTACCAAAAATTTTACTTTTATTTTTGTTTGGAACATGCTAAAATGATGAAGAGGATTTATCATTCTTTACACTTAAAATAGGCAGTTAGTTATAACTTTTCTTTGTAATTCACGTCCAATATTTTTCTATATATAACTTTATGACTTTTACATGAAAAAATAGGTGGTTTATTTTCTGTATTCAAAACATTGTTCAATAATAATTTATGTTTGTACTTTGTCCTTAAAACAAGAACAAACTGGTCAATAGCTAGTCCTGTAAAATTATTCCAAATTTATTGCTTTACAACGTTAAATGAGTTCCTTTATGTAAATTTAATTATTGCGATTGAAAACTAGTGTCAAATATTTATTATTGTATTATATTAATTAAAATAAGGGTTTAATTAAGTTTCCACCTCAGTAAAATCTAAATTGTGTAAGATTTGATTACGGGATCTCTCGGATGTATTGCGCCCGAATGTGTTTGGATTCATATTGCGCCCGATGGAAGGTAACAATAAGTTCTCATACTGACTACATTAACCGACTGCTATTCACAACAAATTTTTTCTCCACGCATATTTGGATTAATATTCACGTACTAACTTTCCACAGTGAGCCACTGGGTATATCATTTATCTAATGGGGAGCACACCATCTGGGCCTCTTCCACCCGTACCACTAGGACCTCGTAAACTGTCGCCGATATAAATTAAAATGCCCTGACGTCCGTCCAACTCGCAACAGTCGTAACGAGTGCAAATGACCATATAGAGCGCATCCCGATGCACTCACAATTCGCCATCGACACCGCAAACCATAGTCGGCGGTTGGATCGTCTGTCTGTCCATCCCGGCTACATTATCGCCGTTAATATCGCATGTGCATGCACTTTGTTGCAATCAGTGCACACGTATAATTTATTCACATGACGCATACTGCCCAGTGGCGATGCTCGCGATTCCATCGCGCAGATAAAATGTCGGTATTTATCACCGCCGTCGTTGCAGTGCCCGCGGTTGTCGCATAAAGTATGCCTTGTTGGTCCTATTCCGCAAAAAAGGTTCAATCTACGACATTAAAAAAAAAACGTGTGCGCCACGGGACGCCCGACAGAATTGATAACTTAAACTAATCTAAGTTGAACTATTTGATATTGAAATTGTTTAACTTGAGAAAAGCTTAGGTAATTACTTAAATTTTATGTATATTAATATGATAATGTAAGGAAAGGTTATTTATTAATTAAATCTTTTATTGATTATAAAATATATTTTATTCTTAGTTACAATTCTTGAATATGTACATTAGAATTTTGTGTATATACATTATTAGTATCATTATTTAATCCTGTAAAAGTAACAATTGGCTTATGGTAGCTATAATAAGCAACGAATTTTTTACATTGTATGTCATCTAAAAATTGGAAAGACTGCATCAAGTACAGTTCCATGACTTGTTGTAGCTTCTTCTGGCTTATTAATCATTTTTAATTGTAATTTTGATTGTAGGAACGATACTAAATTTTTAGCTCGATCAGCAGCAAAATTAACATTAAAATCTCCGGTTAAAATTAACGGAATTTTATAATAATTTTTTTTTTAATTATGTTTATCAGAACGTGTATAATTATTTTTTTACTATGATATGCTGTAAAATTACTAAATTTACTAATTACTAAATCATAGAGGCGGCCCTGAAGCAGCAGCGACGCACACATGCACATGCACGTAGATGTAGACAGCGAAAGCATGCAAAGAGGAGGAGATAGAGCTCGAGATCGTGCGAGAGAGGGGAAAGCTTCTGTTCGAAATACGGCTAGCGCTGTGGGTTAGAGTGAGAGAGGAGGAGCCTGCCTACCGCTGCCGTATGCGTGAGAGAAAGGGAAGCCAGACAGACTGGCGCTGTAACGCGTTACGTAACGAAGCGGTTTACCCTCCCATAAGAAGTTATCACTTCAATACAGATAAATAATGTTTTAGTAATTTTAGTAAAGTAATAGTTACCTTTTGAATTTGAAGTAAGTATTGTATTTTTTATACATTTTCACGTTTAACAAATAATGATTAATTTTCCGAGAAAATATTCAGATACAAACCATTGTCAGTTATTAATCGCTAATAACTTGTTTCTACAAGTAACATTACCGTATTAGTCAAAATTAAGAACATTTTTGAATACATCTTATTTTGCTATATAGTCTCCTCTTCTATCAATACATTTTTCCCAACGATTTGAAGTTTTTTAATGCCGTTATCGAAAAATTAAGTTGGTGGTGCTCCTAATCAATTACGCTTTCACGTCTTGGTCGTCATCAAAACGGCGTCCTCCAAGTTCTTCTTTAAGTGGTCCAAACATGTGATTATCACATGGTGACAAATCCGGGCTATAGGATGGAAGTTTAAGTGTTTCCCAATGGATTCTCTCCAGTTTTTCTCGGGTCGAAGCAGCTGTATGTGGCCGAGCGATGTTTTGAAGAAGAATCGCACTTCGGATAGGAATATCTCGTCTTCTCCGGCGAAAACCAAGTTTTTCTTCATCAAGGAGATGGCAGTAGTAGGCGGCGTTAACTGTACGCCGCTCATGAAGGAAATAAATGAGCAGTACCCCTCTGCAATCCCAAAAAACAGTGGCAAAAACGTTGCCTGCAGAAAGACGAGTTTTGGATTTTCGAGGTGGGCCTTTTTTAGGGTATGTAAATTTATTATGCCAGTTATAGATTTAGATCTTTAAAGGAGTTTTGTCGACAAACTGTGCAGTCAATCGACGCAAAATTTCAGCTGATTCTACGTATTTCCGCGTCAAAAAATTTTATAATAATCCGTTGCTCAACGGATGTATGTACAGACACGATACTACTTTCAGTTAATCGATCTTGACGAGCCGCGCCGATGGTGTCTCCTCCTCTTCGTATCACCACACCGAATAGTTTGTGTACAACTGTTTTATGAAAGTGAGCGATCATTTATAGTTACATTAAGAAAAATTTGCACAAAATTAGGAAAAAATTAAGCCCCTACAGAGTCAACAGTTCGTAACATCAAAAAATTTGAAGAGACAGGTTCTGTTATTGATAAGGCAATACCAATACGTCCTCGTCGTGGTCGGTCAGATAAAAATATTTCTGCATTGAGAGAAAATGTACGGGAGTATCCAAACTCATCAATTCGACGTCGTGCACAACAATTTGGATCTGTCAAGAGTCACCACGCATTCGATTTTAAAGAAAGATCTGCATCTGTCAGCATACAAAATTCAGTTGAGCCAATAATTAAAAGTTACAGACCATTTACAACGTCCAATATAAAATATTACACCAATGTAAATAGTAAAATTTTACATTGCAATACAGTAGATATTACACCGCATAGAGTAATTATAATCCCAGCGTGGTAATCATTCTAGAGTACCCATTTCTTCATCCCATTTTAATATTTTTGACGTAAAAATTACTATGAAATTTGGTGCCAATATGACCTAGAAATAAAACACAAGACGAGAAATAACAGAAAACAGAATGTTTATGAAGACCAAAGGAAGCGCAAATGGTAGGTACAATCAAAGATCAAAACTATCCTTGTTTGTATTTTCGACCAAAGTAAAAAGTAGTAAAACAATTGAAACTATGTTTGAAATCTTTAAGCCAGAGGAGTAGTATAGCTGGGCGGCTACTGTCACACTTCTATGGCAGGTGGGAGACACACCTAAGCTCTTATGTGCTGTCACATAATATAATAAAAGACAGGTAAGATAGGTGACAGACACAGACACCTGAGCTCCTGAAGACAGGTGAGAGACACACCTAAGTTCTTCTGGTATCACATAAGATAGGTAAGACCCTATTCTACTCAGGTAGCCTAAGCTACAGGTATCACCAAGAGAACAATACCTCTTCAGCATCAGATGACACATCCTGGTGACTTCTTCTGCTAAAGCCTTCATCAGCAATATCTGCACCCTCTGGTTATTGTCGGCGACACAGGTGAAGACTTCTTCAGCACAAGAACTCTTGCGACCTTTATAGTATCCCCCTACTCATGGCTACTTAGGATGGATATGCCATCGAAGTGTCACAGTAACCGCCCAGCTATACTACTCAGAGGATTTTTCCATATACTAATTTATTAACCCTTATAATACCATGGGGTCACTAGAGACCCCACGTGCTCTTTGATACTGTATATATTTGAAACCGTTTTTCATAAAATTCTACAAAAAATTGACTTTACACAAAACAGCGTGTTTTATATTTTGGTAAAGTGTGATTCGTACACCCTTTTTCGTTTTTTGAAAAATTAAATAACTTACACGTAATACCACTGGGGTCGTTAGCGACCCCCGCTACATAAGGCATTTTACAACTGTTTACATTCATAAAAGTTTCTGGAATAACAAGTACTTCGGTTATTTGCTACTTGCTGGGTTTAAGAGGAGTATCAATTACCGACATTTTCGTGTCTATTTTACTTTACCTGCTCGTATTATTGCAAATTCAGAAACAGGCATTCATTCATTGAGAAACTAGATTTAGATAATAATAAGCACCATACGATTCATGGGCGCACCTCATTATTTCTTAACCCTTATAATACCATGGGGTCACTGGAGACCCCACGCGCTCTTTGATACTGTATATCTTTGAAACCATTTATCCTCAAATTCTACAAAAAATTGACTTTACACAAAACAGCGTGTTTTATATTTTGGTAAATTGTGATTCGTACACCCTTTTTCGTTTTTTGAAAAATTAAATAACTTAAACGTAATACCACTGCGGTCGTCAGCGACCCCCGTTACATAAGGTATTTTACAACTGTTTACATTCATAAAAGTTTCTGGAATAACAAGTACTTCGGTTATTTGCTACTTGCTGGGTTTAAGAGGAGTATCAATTACCGACATTTTCGTGTCTATTTTACTTTACCTGCTCGTATTATTGCAAATTCAGAAACAGGCATTCATTCATTGAGAAACTATGGCTGGAACAAGTTCGGTTCGCGTAAGTGATAAAGGTGGGGAAGAAACGTTGCTAAAGTGGCTTGAAGAATGTGACAGTGATGATGAGGATTTCGAAAATACTATTGACAAGTCAGATGATGATGGTGAAAAAGATGTTACTGAAGTCGGAATATGACTCCGAAAACGTTTCCGATGCAGAGCCTGACATCGCTGAAAATGACAATCAGCAAAGCAGCTATTACGTGTAAGTAGCTAATTTGTATTTTACAGAGCAAATGTAGAACACTTATTTTTACCGCAGGTCAAAGAATAAACTCGAGAAGTGGTATATAGAGCCACAGAAACAAACCTGGACGACAATCACGACGAAATGTTATACATCAAGGGGGAGGGCCTACTAGATATGCGAACCGAAACGTAGATACAATCTGCACTAGTTTTCGTCTCCTTTTTAGAGATAATATTATAAACTACGTTGTTCAGTGGACCAATGCAGAAGGCAGGCTCAAACCTGGAAACTTGTGGACAGATATTACAACCAAGGAGTTTCTACGCTTTATTGGTCTACTAATACTTGCAGGAGTTTATAAATATCATAACGAAGGGATTACAAATTTGTGGAATGTTGAAGATGGATGTCCTATATTCAACAAAAAAATCTAAATCCAGATAAACTACACTCCAAGATGCATTTATGCCTTATGAAAACATAACGGTTGACGAACAGCTGCTAACGTTTCGAGGTAGGTGTCCCTTCAAACAATACATACCATCTAAGCCAGGAAAATATGGCATAAAAATTTGGGCAGCCTGCGATAGTTAAATTTCCTACGTTTACAATTGCCAGATATACGCTGGTAAAACAGGTGATCAGCGTGAACGCAATCAAGGCAAGCGAGTTGTTTTAGAAATGATAAAGGGATTAGAAAAATCAGGGAAAAATGTGACTACCGATAATTTTTTTACAAGTCTCGAACTCGCAAGAGAGTTGAAAGAAAAAAATCTAACATTGCTTCGTACGTTACGAAAAAATAAACTAGAGCTTCCTAAGGAAATAGTAGATTCGCATAGAAGAGAACGCTATTCAACTAAGTTCGGCTATCAAGACGATGCTATTATAGTGTCTTACTGCCCGAAAAAAGGAAAAACTGTTACGTTACTCTCAACTGTATACGAAACAGGTGAAGTTTCTGAAGATGACAAGAAGAAACCACTGATAATAATCGACTACAACAGAACTAAATCCGGTGTAGATAGCATGGACAAGCTTGTTCGAACGTACACCGTAAAGAGACAGACAAGAAGATAGCCTGTTGTAATATTTTACAATATTATAGACATCAATGTGGTTAATGAATACATAATATGGTGTCACCTGAATAAAGACTGGCAAACAAAAGAAAGGCTACAAACGGCGATAGTTCCTTCTGCAATTGGGAAAGGAACTAGTGGCTACTGAAACAGAGGTAGAAAAACCATTACATTTACAGAGAAAATTACAAGAGTTACAAAAGCTAAAGCGTGGTAGATGTTGGGAGAGTCCACGAAACTTAGATAGAAAGCATTCAAATCGATTCAGCCATTGCAGTCGTTTCTTGTGCAACGATCAACAGACAATCACTTGTTCAGAATATAAAGCATAAGTAAAATATTTATATTTTTTATTGATATTATTATTTAAAATAAATTACATATAAATATTTTTGAGTATACTATATTACCATAAGTTGTTTAGACAATGTATACTAAGCTTAGAATAAAGGTTTTACATATTAATCATAATTTTATATAGAAACAGGTTTGGGGTCAATAGTGACCCCAATGGTATTACATGTCCTAAAAAAGTTACGGTATTATAAGGGTTAAAAATATTACGGCGAAAAAAATTTCCTGAACACATATTCCCAAACATTTCTCTAACAAAAGTCGTTCCTGAAAAGTAAATATGCCCGTTACCAACTCAGAACACGAAGGGTAATAGATGAGTTTACAGCTTCTAATGAAAAATTTCATGCAACCACATTCTGTGGCAGAACTAGAGAAACTAATTCTCATATTGACAGTCTGACTGAATAGGTAATTAGCCAGACAAGGGTAGTTCCGTATGAATTTCGCCATTTCCACCGAGTTACTGCGAAGCATGAGGAAATCAGCCACTGATTGCCACCTAAATAATTAATGAATGTCTAAGATAAAACCTCTCGGCGGGTAGAGACCTATCTGGTGAGTCTTTTGCAAATGAGGCAATAATTAGCTTATAACTAAAATGAAATTTAATAAAAGGCGCAATCTAATAAATATAATTCTAAATAAAATGACGTATTTTGTCACCACGAGGAATCACGAGACTGTTTCATTTCCAATACTCTTAATAAAATATCCTACTTCGAACTACAAATTGTTCGAAAAATATTGTTATAAACATTATACACTGTTGAATAGCTGCCGTGGTAGAACTTACCTAAATTTCTAGCCTAAGTAACTTCTAGCCTAGGTAACTGACCGGTAAAATTCTACACCACTATAATTGTAAACTTTTATATATTTTGGGTATAAAACTAATATAAAGTGTACTGCAATATAGTATGCTTTAATCCATTTCAAATATAACCATTCCCTTCGACCAAAGCCCAACCCCTTCCTTTCAGAATCTGATAAAGCCTTTACCTCTGATTTTGAAAACTACTTCATCCGAAAATAAGTGTCCTCAAAGAATCACTATTTGGCGGGCATTAGGGCAATATGGCGGCCTTCAGCATATTTGTTTACATGTAAACATTGGTACATTTGACATTTCAATTACTGACAAAGTTGGGCTTTCTTCGGATGCGATTTACACCAACATAACTAACACCCGATGAAATCAAATTCAATAATTCGATCTATAAGCAAAAGCCTAAAAATGTAATTGTCAATATTCACTCTACTATTTCATTAATTCGAGTTTATTCGCTAATGAAAAATTATTCCTTGGTACAGTTGAAATCTCTGCTAAAGCGACTAAAAATTTCTAACAGCATGAATAGATGAAGATTATTATAGTTTAGGATTGGAAATAAGTAAAATAGTTAAAAAACATAGTATCTTTTTTATTTTCTACGTGTACAGTATTCTGCTCTATTTACTAAATGGCTGTTTTCGTGTATGTGTCACGAAATTTTTAAGTCGATATACGAAATGCTTTTCGTTCGAATTTCGGCATTCTGACAAAATCAATATAGTAAATCGACCCTTGCGAACAACGTGGTAACTTTGGTTTTTTGATCCGAATCCTCTAGAAGCATGCTCCGGAGGTGCATTCGATATGAGCAAGGGGGCGGCGCAATATTATTGCGATTTGCTTACTCGTATATATTATTATGCCAAACTGCAAATATTTGACAATAGTATACACAGGTATCTCCCTATTGGTTAATATATATTCAGGAAATTCTAAGAAGACGATAATTAAATAAATAGAGGGTGAAAACCATTTATAGAGTAGAATAATTTTTGTCGTTATTTTAGGGATTTAAACGTTTATATAGATCGATTTTTAATGTAAAAGGTTAAACCATCTTAATTAAAAGGTTAAAGATTAACACCCAAATAAAAGAATAAATGAAAAAACGACAAACAAAAAAAATATAATACTTGTTTCTCACTTGGTATAAAGCTTTTAGTAGTCGCTGTATAGTTTATTTTATGGCTATTTGCCAAATAAAAAATCTTAAAACATACCGTGGCTTGTTTTTATGGCTAGGCTCAGGTAGACTCTTCCGTTTATGGACAAGATAAGAGAGTTTTTTATTTGGCAAATAGTGATGAAATGAATAGTATATTGTATTGTATCTTTTGTGGGGATACCTTCTCTAATAGGCACTACAAAAATAATAATGAGTATAATAAAATATTTTATATATTCGACAGTTCTGACAAGCAACGTGACAGAAATATACTTCGCCGAATTTGATACAATTTTGTATATAGATATAAGATGTAAGATCGAAAAACAAGAGACACGTATTTTTATGAATAAACAGTTTAATGAGGTGAAAACAGCATCAGAAGTCACCTTTTAAGAACGAATATTTGGCCATATTTCAGGAATAATATAAGAAAACAACATGGTATAAAGACCATAATATTTCACTCAAAAACGGCTTTTCAACTAATGTACAAAGAGACTGTTCTTTCCACATATAAGGCAGATACTTTGATGGGGGATGTGAAGATTAGGATTAGTTATTATTATTATGATTAGTATGAATAATTTATATGTATCGTTACTGTATTTTACGTGATAATACCTGCATATGTAAATTAACTACTATAAACCCTTCACAGTCAGTTGTGTGCAAAATTAGGCACATCTTGCACTAATTAATTGTAATAAAATATATGTATGTATTGTGTAAGCTATTAACGGCGCCCACTAATAATTTCAGTATGTAAGTTTTTGAAATGTCGCTACAAGTAATAGGCACAGACCTATACAAACGGTGGATAGCAAATAAGCAGAAATAAAATGAGAGGGATATTCCTCTGGTTCCACTCTAGCGCTTCCTATATTTAAATGAATTAGTTATGTTGCTCCCTACAATTGAATCCATTAAATCAATTCGTATTACAGGCACATGGCGCTTCTATTAGTTAAGACACGCATATTTAATGTCAAGTACAAGTAGTAGAAGAGAATATCGCGTAAAATTAATTTAATAGTTTATTTTGAAATGACTATTAATGCACGAAACAATGTTAATACGAGTACTTCATCGCTATTCATTCCTATTACTACAATACAGAAGCCTAGTATTTTAGTAATTAATGTGATCAATGTAATCAATGTTTTTGTGACTCCATATCCAAATTTTCAATTTCCAAGGACGGACTCCATAATGAATTTTTCATATTTCAGACAGTGTACGCCGAAGAATGTCATTAACAACTTTTTCGATATGAATGGTTGGTTTACTAATACCGTTGTTAAGACGAACTAAAAAATCCCTTGGTATTACTGGTAAAAAGTACTCTTGAAAATTATTCACAACATAAACGCTGACTATATTCCCAAATTCTATTTATTAACACACACTACTTTCGTCTGCGAATACAACATTTCTTATAAAATTATTTTCGTTCGTACCTCCAACCAATGTAATATAATGACTACGACTTACAAATCTTATACTAGCCACTAAAGTAATACAGTGATGAGAAATAAAGTCCAAATACAAAAAATTATACAAAGATAACATAAAACGTTATTTCAACCCTCCATAGGGCGCAATCGATCTGTGAGATCGGGCAGTCACTTTTTTCACTGCCATTTCGTGTGTATTACGAATATTAACTCGAGCTTCCTCATAGCTTCCTAGCTCCTCACCACTCTTCTCAATATGGTGTCGATTTTTTTAGTGCATTCCCTGGCCTTCTATGGGTCGCCCCGATCTGTCAGATGCATTGCGCCTGACTACGTTATTATTTTCACTTTTATATATTGTTAGATTTCTTTTATCATTTAATTTGATAATATTTTTTGGGATCTCTACACTTACTTATTCTGGCTTTTTATGGTATTATTATTCAAAATTAACACATTTGGATGTTAAATCATCAGTTTATACTAAATTCATTGCCAAAAATCTGACGTTTATTTTTGTTTGGAACGTGCTAAAATGATGAAGAGGATTTGTAATTGTTTACACTTAAAATAGGCAGTTACTTGTCGCTTTTCTTCGTAACTCGTGTCCAATATTTATTTATATACAGGGTTTCTCACGGTAGCCGTTCGTTAGAAATTTTCGTGGTTAGAAAAAACTTAGAATTCTGAATTTTCGAACGCCAGGATTATTGAAGATTCTCTTTCATTTTCAAATATTTTCAAGGTCATACCACTTCCGGTTATCCCGGAAGTCGCCAGTAACTTCCTTATTTTAAATAGAACACCTAGGATATTATTTCATTTTTGGATTCCTGAGAAAATTTCATGGTGAGTTCAATCAGGTTTTCCTATATCTATTTTCAACTGTTTCTTAGATATCTTGATTATTTTGAAAATTTTGAAAGACCTTATTTTCAACACTGTGCCTTTTACCCATTTTCGACTGGTGCTAAGCGCTTCTGGGGTAGACGGAAGCACAAGAATGGTACTTTCGAAATCCACATTGACAATTAATTTATCGCAAACAGAGTGTCCAAAATTTGATCATCAATTACATAATTTTCAAAGTTGAAAAAGTTCGTTATTTCAAATGTGACACCCTGTATATTATTGGATGATCGGATGCAGAATTTGATTCTGCATCGATTCGCTATAACTTTCCCTATACCTATTTCCAATCGTTTTCTTGTTAATCCATTATTTTTTATTAAAAGCAGATGAAACTCTAAAAGTCCTATCTAGTAAGCCTTGATTTTGACAGGAATTGAAACAATGTTGATTTTATGTCAAAGCAGTATCAACTCACAAATTCGTGAGGTATCTACTTACAGTTCTAGTGATTTTGTTAGTTTTCTCAAGTATAGTTTATAATGGAGAATATTGAAGAATATTCCAATAATGATTTGTTAAATTTGTATTATACGCATGGTGAATGTAGACGAATTGTCAGACGAACATACAGACTTTTTAACGAACGAAATCTGGACCTACCAACAATGACTCCCGGAAAATTCGCAAGAATCGAAGCTCCGTTTATGGCAAGTGGGAGTGTAAGGGCAACACGAAATCACCGAAAGCCCGTAATAGGTAATGAAGATAACGAGGTGAATGTGTTCGTCACGAACGGCTACCGTGAGAAACCCTGTATGATTTTTAAACTTTATGATTTTCACATGAAAAATAGGTGGTTTGTTTTCTGTATTCAAGATATTGTTCAATACTGATTTATGTTTGTGTGTTGTCTTTAAAACAGAAAAAACTTGTCAATAGCTGCTTGTCCTGTAAGGATCTTCCAAGTTTATTGTTTTACAGCATTAAATGAGTGTCTCTATGTAAATTTTATTATCGTGAAACTAGTGTGAAAAAACTTATTATTGTATTGTATTCATTAAACTAAGCGTTTAATTAAGCCTCGACATCATTAAAATTTAAATTGTGTAAGATTTGATTATGCGATCTCTCAGATGTAATGCGTCCGAATCTGTTGGATTCTTACTACGCCCAACGGAAGGTCAAACAAAACATAGACGATTCAATAACATTAAAAGCCCGTAGTTATCACGCACTGTAATCAATTTAATTTTTGCGAACGCATGCAAAACGTTTTTTTAAGACGACACGCCCATTTTATTCGTCCCCACGAGCCGCTACTGCGTCGGCCGTTGATTCATGCAAGTCTCCTTCCGCCATGCTAATTAATCACCGGCAGAAGCGTAGGCGACGTGCGGTAGCCTAATAAATGGAACTGAACATCAGTCGCTGCTACCGGACGGACACTGATGTATTGCACATCCGATGTTATCGCACCTTGCTCGGTGCACGGGGATGCACTTAATGGATGCGAACCGAGATTTTCAACTGGAGACGCGAGAGTTCAACGGCGAATAGGACGTCCGTCGATTATCGCCGCTCGACGAATTTTTCTCTTGAACGATCGCGTTCCCGTAACGTTTATTCAAGGAGTCTAGCTTTCAATTTAGAGTCGAACGTCGCAATTCATTATCGGGAAAATTGGAATTAAGATGGGAAGAGGCGAGCTTGTACCTATCCAAATTATTCGTTGTGGTTTGATGAATGTTTATCAGGTATGTAAATATGAAACAGGAATTTCTTGTATAGAAAATACACGTTTATTGTATGAAAATGATAAAAATATTTTATTCCAGTATTGCCCATTGCAAGCTATACATTTTTCCAATCTCTCTTACAATTTGTGGATTTCATGCCAAAAAAATTCTTGCTCTTTTGAGGCAAACCAGTCATCGAGTCAATTTCGTACATTTTCGTAAGAAGTGAAGCCCTGCTCAGCAAGTGCGTGTCCTATCGATGCAAATAAGTAGTAATCGGACGAAGCCAAGTTTGGTGAGTAAGCCACATGCGAAAGTATTTCCCAACTAAACACCTCAATCGGTTCCTTGACCGGTTTTGCTGTGTGTGATGGCGCATTATCATGAAGCAAAATCACTTTGTGTTGTCTATTTTGATATTCTGCTCGCTTTTCACGCAAAGCTTGATTCAAATCGATAATTTGTTGTTGATAGCGTTCAGTATTAACGGTTTGGCCAGGTTTTAGCAGCTCATAATAGATCACACCCTTCTGATCCTACCAAACACAGAGAATTGTCTTCCGTGCATAGCGATTTGGCCTTGCAGTCGATGTCGATGGTTCGCCTGGAGTTACCCATGATCTTCTACGCTTAAGATTCTCGAAATATATCTACTTTCCATCGCCAGTCACAATGCAATGCAGAAATGGCTTTCTCTTGTACCTGGCGAGCAGCATTTCGCAAATGGTTCTTATTGCGTTTGAACGTCATTTTTATCCAACAATGCTCGCAATTCGCTATTTTCAAACTTTCTCGGTGGTCTTCCACGTTCTTCGTTACTCACGTCAAAATTGCCACTTTTGAATTTCTGCAACCACTCAAAGCACTGTAGTTTACTAAGAGTATGCTCACCATAGACTTCGATAAGCATTCGATGTGATTTTGTGACTGCAGCAGTTTTCTGCAAATGGTAACAAAAAATCAATGCTGCCCGCAAATCGTGGTTTCCAGGCACACAATTCAACATGTTCAAGGCTATTAAAAACGATGTTGTTGTATGAAACTTGTATTGTGAGATAATAATCTTCATCAGATATCAAAACAAGAAAATGTAGCCAATGACGCGGTATGACGAACTACATTAGCATCTAGGCCACCTATGGGCAAATTCTGGTTTCATATTCACATATTTTACCTGGTAAATAATTTGAATAGTAGAACTCATTCGTTTCGACTACAATTTAACGGTATAAATTCTTCATCATACGAAAACCTCAAAATAATAAATCGTATAAAATAAGTAATCCCTCAATTATATTGCAAAATTGCTTAATATTTGAAGGTGATCTTGAAACTATAGTTGTCCTGGCCAATATAGCGAGTTTAAAAAAAATTACAAAGATCAATATTCGGCTTTTGCTCTGAGTGTGAGACATTGTTTTCGTTTAAAAATATTAGAGAATCCAAAAATATTACAGCAAGTCCCAACAGAGATGGACTAACAATCGATATGCTGCCGATGTCCGCTTCTATAGCAAAGACATTGCCACCGCATGTTACACAGAGGCTTGTTATGGGTTTGTTTTTATCTCATAGCAGTTTTTACTGTTTGTGCGGCCTTGCGGATCACGTCATGTGTTTGAATTTCTGCTTTTGTTTGTACGGTAACGTGACTGACTTTAAATTGGTGGATATTTTCGGAATATCTATTTGCATTTTTCTAGTAAGTCAATAGAAAGAAATGACTGATTGCGAATTCTAAGGAAGATGAAGGGAGCAAATTTGCTTATATTTATTTAACAAACTGCGGAATTAAAAAATATAACTATCTAACATTTCCCCAGGTAAAAGGGCAACGAAATGTGCAGCATCTCGTTGAAGTAGCTTCAGATTTGCTTCAAACTTACCAGTCACTAGACTCTAAAAGGCTTTTGCCGTTACTTTATGCCATGTACAGTTCGTTGTGCGGTCCCGGAGGGCACGTGTTTCGTGCTTGAGATTGCTTGAATTTAATTGTAAAACGTATATATGTATCACGTTACTTTTTCATTACTAAGTTAATGGCTGTTGCAAGCTGAGTATTTGTTATGCCCTACGGTTGTGGTAGGTGGAGATTTTATTCGTTTTGTTGGTTTTTATTAAAAAAAAGGTCACGATAAGTAATGAATCAAATAAGAAACTGTAGTGATGGTATACTAATTTACTTCTAAAGTAAATTCTAGCCGTCGCCGTCGGTTTACTAATGTGGTATACAAAGTGTTGTTGGCAGATGCAAAGTGGAAAATACATGATTTTGTTGGTAGCCTTTGTTATTTTCAAGCAAGCATATTTTGTCAAAGTAACACAGTGATACAGTTAAAATTTATCATGAACATGACGAATGAAAAAGTCACATTTCGACTGCATGCAAATTACATAATATTTTAGGAACACAACATACTATACATCTTATAGCATCAGCTGTAAAATCGACATTATTCCATAAAGATTTCACATAATGAAATATTTTTGGGTTAAGAAAATCCTTTTCCATATATATTCTCTCCATTCATAGTATTTTTTAAATAAAATTCTAGACGAGTCGTATACCATTTCGGTTTCGGATTCCATAAAGGGAAGTATAAAGAGAAGGCCACGTGCACTCAGGCCATAATATTGGGCGAATTGTGCTGCCTCCAACGGAAATGCCTATTTTTCGCGACCTCACTCAGCCATCCCACTGCGCGCATGTATTGAAGAAGTGCACTCCGCGTAGTCGGCAAAGATCGACCGTTTTCGGCCAATAGTTGCCCAAAATAGTTCATTTTGTTGAGAATGTGGGTCAGGATATGTTTGCTCATGTTTATTGTGTACGAGTATGCCGATATATAAACCATTTTGGTTTAAAATGAGGAAAATGCGTTTTTTAGGTTTTAGTAACAAGACTGTCAAATCATAAATGTCATCTTTCAATTGTCATCCGATCTCGTGAAATTTAGTGTACAGTACGTTTAAAACGGTATGCATTTTGCAGGAATTACAATGTAATCAATTTGTTCCTTTGGAATAATGGACATACATATATCAATTAGTTTCTTGTTAAAAATTGTAAATAGTATGTTAAAACGTACGTAAAACATTATAGGTATAAACTTTCATTACACAAAAAGCATTTGAAGCACTTTCTCAAAAGAGTATAGTACAATATAATACAGATTATTATAGAGTATAATTATAATCTAATCTTGAACATAATTTTTTTCTGAGTGTTATAGGTTTCCATTATTATTGCTATATGCAAATCTTAAAGCTTTTTTCAACTCATCAAAAACGTTTAAAACGTTGCAGTTTAAGTTTTAGTTGTTTAATTCTTTAATCAAATACCTAAGAATGAGTTGCCATATAATGACATCATATACTTATATATATATATATATATATATATATATATATATATATATATATATATATATATATATATATTTATATATCTATTCATCATATCTATTAATATACAAATTGTACAACTATTTCTATTAGATCTAAGCTTCAAAAAATAAATAACAACAGTAACAAGTCGATACAAAAAACATAAAGACTTTCACTTACCTTTGATTTATTTATCACGATAATACTGCTATCATCATGCAAAATGATTACATCGTCCACCCTAGCATCAAATGTTATGTTCCTAATAGGATAAGATCTAGATTTCCATTGGGTTGGTGCATTAATCTCTAAATATTTTGAAAACTCTGTGTAATGTCTTTTCTTGATATCATACTCTATTATCTGCATATAAAAAACAATACATTATGACAAAAAAAAAAACCTCGCAAGAAATATTACCTTTGTATCTGAATATGCCACAACTAAATATAATGTGTTGGGATGAACTGCCAAGGCGGTAGGAGGGTGCTTATATTTGGGTAATTTGCAGTATTTACTCCAATTGTTTTTTTTTAAAGACCATATTACAATATTGCTGTTGGTATCGCCTGCGATAAAATATTTGCCACAAGAGGATACTGTCAGTAATGTTATTGTGTCTGTCAACTCTGAAAAAAAAAGTGGTGATTTAAGAACAAGGCTTGATGTTAATTTTCACTAAAGGATTTATTGGAAAAGAGAGAAAGATGAAATATATCTTATGCAAAGCAACGCTTCCTTTCATGTCAATAAAAGAGTATAATAAATAAGGTAATAGCAAAGGTTACTTACCAGTGTCTTCTAAAATCGTATTCATTGATGTCCTACCATCTTTTAAATCATATATTCTGATTCCCCCAGTGTTTGGTGCTAATATTAATTGACAACTGTCTGGGGTAAATATGGCTTGTATACAAGGAACATTTTTATTTTCTATATCGTCTACTCTCATAAGCCTTGGTTTGTCGTCTACCTGAAATATTTTCACATTATGGCTAGGCATAAAATATAAATAAAAACAATCTATCTAGGTGGGGGATACCCATTGGAAAAACTCAGACTACCCCCATTTTCACCGACATTACCAGTACTGGCGCTTGGAATTGAAGCAAGATCATAACAGTTACTAGCTAGTTGCATTCGCAGCACAACACACTTTAACCAACTCAACAATCATGACATCCAAATGAAAGTACATATATATTAAGATTCTGGGCAACACACAAATTATACAAGTAGACAAATCTGGTGCTAAGCGGTTCAGTATGTAAAAGAATCTTTATTATATTTATTTAATGGTTTTAACCTAGCCAGAAATATATTTTCTGAAGGCCAGAAGGCTAATTATGATTAGAATTAACACCACACTTTAAGTGTGGTGGTCTATTATATTGTATTATTATAATTATATATGTAAATATAATTAAAATAATGTGCAACAATAAATATACAATTAACAGTAAAAGAGTGCCACAGAAAAATGTTTTTAATATGTACACTTATCATAATATAACTTATCAACAGAAGATTAAGAGAAAGAAGATTTATATCTAATATTCCTGCAAGACTTACAAGATCTACACTGGAGTAGATTGGAATATTTGCTGTGAAGATAACACTGACTTAAGTTATCCACAAAACACCAAAACATTATACACTACACTCGACGCGCGTTTCACCAACTGTTTTAATCATCTTCAGATGATGCCAACGTTCTTGCTGAAACGAGCATCGAGTGTAGTGTATAGCGTTTTGTGGAAAACTTAGTCAGAGATCTACACTGCTTTTTTTATATAAAATAAAATCCAGGAACTTAGATGGATGTAACAGCTGGAAAATTTTATATAGGTGGCTGCACAGAAGTTCTTCATCCACAAGAGTATGTGAGAGTGAAGATTTAGAGCCATAATCTCTAGTTCATCTTCTCTCATACAGTGGGAAACATAAGGTACGATAATAGAGACTTTATCATCATATCTTACACAATTCATGATCTAGCCACATGTGTACCTAGTTTAAAAAAATATTCAACAGTACTAAACTGGTTTCTATGGTTATTTAATATTGAATTTATTATTTGACAATAAATTTTTAAATTACTTTTATTACACTAAGTTTAATCCTCATCAAATTCTGGAAGCTGCGTTAATCAAAGTTCTGTTTAAATTCAACGATACTTACATACTCAAACTGGAACAACCTAATGCCCCTGCACGTACTAAATATTATCCACTTCCCATCATCAGATATACAAGAGCATATAACACCCTCTTTTTCCTCTTCCCCGCTATAATCCTTGGTACTCCTTTGTAATCTCAATAATCTTTTTGGCTCCTCTCTTAAGGAAAGCATTCCCCTGTAGCTAGCTTCTGTATTCTCGCTTCTTCCCAGAGTCCAAACGTCAACGTGTTTTGCATGTCTTAGCATAAGATATCTTGCCTTAGCAGCTAGCTGTGCACAAGGAGCCTGCAGAATTGGTGGCATCTTTAGGAGAGTTTTAGGGGGATGAAAGCTGCATGCCAGGTAACTGTCAACTCCGCCAGAATACAATTTGTTATTACAAAAAGTTAGAGCGTTGACGTCATGCTCATGGATCTTTCTCTGAATGCTCTTCACCCATTTCTGAGTATTTTCTGAAATAATATGCCACTGTGTAATATTTTTCACATTACGAAAATGTGAAATAATAGAGATACATCGGGACAACCGGCCTATGTATGTTATATAATGCTATAGTATATACGGCAGATGTAAAAAATATTAAATAATACGCATATTAGAAAACAAACAAAACTTGGTCTACTATATAATACGAATATTACCTTTAACATTAATTTTGACATAGTTTATGATATTTGGATCGACACCAGCACAATATAAAGAGGTTTGATCCTCCGATAAACATAGGGCCAATATATCTGCTTTATGAGATTGATAACTCTCTACGTGAGCCCCAATTTTTCCATCCCAAAATGTTAGCTTGCCTCTCGAGTCACCACTTATTATAGTAAAATCATTTGTAACTTCCAAACACCAAACAATTGTAGGTTTATTTGATTCGGTCCGTCCTGTAGTCATTCTATAAATAGCATGACCTAAAGTATAAAAGATAATTAAAGATAAAATAAATTTTATATTTAAATCGAATACCTGATTCTACGTTCCATATTCTGACGGCATCAATGCTTCCTGATACTATATAGTCTCCACTCATATTAAATTTAAGACAAACAATTCTCCCTTCTTGTTTATCTAAGAATTTCTCAAAACTAACTTCATCTTCTTTAATGTCAAAAATATTTAAGTAACCTTGTTCTGTACCTACAGCTATTTTATTTTTACTTATATCTAAACAAAAAGCCGCTTCGCCAGTTACAACTGATTGGCTCTTTACTGCCAGTTTATATAAATCATATTCGATAAGAAGCCCATGAAGACCCACACAGAATAATCGGTTCTGATACCATGCTAAATCTTCCACACTGAAGTTTTCAACTGTAGGAGCTATTGTGCGTTCTATAAACCAGACATTGCTTAAATTCCAGATTTCTATAGTTGAGTCCAATCTATAAGTATGATAATTTAACATTAAATTTTAAATGTAATTCTATATGCAGCTACTGCATTATCATTATTTTACCTTGACACGGCTAACTTTTTCTGAGAAGACTGTAGGGCCATGCAACGTATCGCAGACGGTTCAGGTTTATAGAGCCGAACATTATGTATTTTACACTGGGACATCGTGTAATTAGGTTAACAATTATTCATCAAAACAATATACGTTAAAAAACAATATTGTTTGGAAACAATTTCAACCGCATCTTACCATAACCTAGAAATAGTTAGAGTTCACGGATACGAGCAAAGAGACAGCTCGTAGATTCACTAGGTTCACGGTTAAACGTTAAATCTGTGAATCATGGATTTAACGTTTACAACCACAGACCAACTAAAACCCAAGGATTGTATAGGGAATAGGATTGCTCGATCTCTATCTTTCAATGTAGACAGCGCCCCATTCCTTTAAAACATGTTTTGACGTCATCGCGGACTATAACCGTTAAAACGTTATTAAACGTATTCAGAAGTGCTGTGTAAATTCAGGCAATTTGGATAATATTTAATATTTTTCGTGCATTTGAGTGGTGAAGTGATATTAAAGGGCACGTTATTGTTTGCGTAAGTATTGATTTAAGTTTGAGTAAATAGCAAAATGTTATTTAATAACTAAAAACTTGTTCCATATCTGACGAAATATTCGGTGGGGTTTCGAGAAATAATTAAAAAAAATAATGCTAAAAGTAGAGATAGAGGATACTAATAGTGCTTAATAGATTAACAATAGATCTGTTATTTGACTTATATATACCTAATAAGGTATAATAGCTTTTATATAGGTACTTTTCAGTAGTAAAAATATGGAGGTAGGTATATGGATAGAATAGATAGGTACCTTAAATATATTTAAATATTTAATTAGTTAGGTGATTTATTTGTTCTGTGTAGGTAAATGATATGTACAAGTGTGATATACTGATATAGGTACAAAAATAAAATACCTATAAGTACGTAATAAGTACTTAATGGCAGTGTAATATGTACCTATATTGCTTTTAATAGGTACTCCTATTAACTAACACCGTAATAGCAAAATGTGTTTTATATACACATTTTATATAAACAACTTCCTCTAAGTAATGCAGTATACCTATATTTATTTATAATTAATAGGCATGTGTATCTGTTTTCAGTAACCGAAATGCCAGGACGTCGTTGTGCAACGTATTGCTGCGACAACTGTCGTGTTGCCACGAAAATTACTGATCCCGGAATAGTTTACCATAATATTCCAAAGGGAACTGATTTTGTGACAACTACAATCCGAAATGACTGGATAAGACGTTGTATAATAATTACGATAACTAATCGTAACCTTAAGGGTAGATTTTATCGCTTAGGTAAAAAGTTTTGAAAAATAATATGGTAGAGAACGTATTTTATGTCCATTTCAAGTTCTTCATTACACTGAATTATAAGGTCCTTTATAATATGCAGTTTTCTAAATAAATAATGATAAAATAATTTACTATTTACATTCTTAAACTATAAATAATAAATACCTACCTAATCCTTTATTTAATTACCTAATAGGTATAAAATATATTTTATTATCAAGAAACAGCATTGCAGTTTTAAGAACAGATAAAGCCCATAAAACATTTTGTTTCTCGTGAGTATACACTTGCTTCTAATTTTAATAGCAGTTTCAAAAAGGCTGTACATAATTCAAATTACAATACTCTACCTAATGCAGAACTAATATATATTTTAATTATACCTATACCATTTCAAAATCTAATTAAAATAGATTAAAACAGAAGGAAACGTCAATAAAAACATATGAATATTATAACCCATAGTCCGCGGTGACGTCACTACTCCATTACCGCGGCCGAAGAATTCAGTCAATCCAGCTATTCTACTCCCTATACAAAACAATGCTTCTACTTCATCATCATATCTAGTTATTTTTGATGCAGGATCAGAAGTGTTAAATTACTAATAATGCAAATTACAGTTTGAAGCCAACTAAAACATTCAACGCCTAACAATTCAAATTAATACCACGTTTTTAATTTTAAATTTAAGCGAATGCAAATAACTAATTTGTAATTTCTTAGTTTTATGTTGCTGTCACTGGAATCAGTAACTTCCAAATTTTAGTGCATTAATCGGGCACAGGTTGTCTACATTTATTTATTTTATTTACGTTGTTCTCATTTTTACCTTTGTTCTATTAATTACGTTTGTTGTGTTTCGTGTGAAAGAAAATGCCTATTTTTATTAAACGGTGAGTAGACCTTGTAGTAGTAATTAATCTACACTTTATTTAATTTGATTATTACTATGTATATATTTTTACGATTTCGACAATAAATTAACCTAAAACATAGACTCAGGAATCCCGCGTATTTCGTGTTGTGGTATTACTGTAACCCAACCACAAAAATTTCACGTTAATTTTACGTTAGTACGAACGTCATTTCATTTGTCAGAATGGGTTTGTCGGGTGTATGTTTTTAAGGCAACTATTTTTTGAAATAAAATTAGTTTTTGAACTATAATGGGTCCACCAAAACGGCTAAGTGGCAAAGGTGAGAGTAAAGGTTCAAAAAAACGTAAGAAGGATGAGGAGGAAGCCCTTTGGGCCTATGAAGAAGATGACACTAATGATACCGAAGAAGCAGTTGTACCCGGTGCTGCAGCTAGAGATGCTGAAAAGAACGACCAGAGCGTTCAAGAAGATGAATTTGGAGCCAAAGATTATCGTTCTCAAATGCTACTGAAGCCTGATAATACTTCTCGACCTCTGTGGGTCGCACCAAATGGCCACATATTTTTAGAATCCTTTTCACCAGTTTATAAGCATGCTCACGATTTTCTGATAGCTATTTCTGAGCCAGTCTGTCGCCCTGAACACATACATGAGTATAAACTAACAGCATATTCCCTTTATGCTGCGGTTAGTGTTGGACTTCAAACAAATGATATAACAGAATATTTAAAACGCTTGAGCAAAACAAGTATACCTGATGGAATAATAGAATTCATAAAGTTATGCACCTTGTCATACGGGAAAGTAAAACTGGTCCTTAAACATAATAAATATTTTGTAGAAAGTCCTCATCCAGACATTCTGCAGAAATTGTTAAAAGATCCAGTTATTCAAGAGTGTCGGTTAAGGAGAAATGTGGAAAATGAAAGTGAAGAGTTTATTACGCAGGTAAGTATTTCACTTTATAGGAATATATAATTTAAGGTTAATGGTGTTCCATAACGATATTTACTAAACTATTTCAGGTTCAAGAAAAGAAAAATATTCCTACTTTTGGTGCAAAACCAGGTACTTCTGCAGAGCCATCTGGAAATGCAGATGGTCCTACCACAGTACCAGACGATATTACAAACTTTTATGAAAAAATTGATAATGAGGAGGATGAGGAAGAGGCATCGTTGGAAACCGTGTCATTTGAAGTAAATCAGGAGAAAATTGAAGTATTACAAAAGAGATGTATTGAATTGGAATATCCTCTACTAGCAGAGTATGATTTTAGGTAGGTAAATTAAGAATCTTCTATCAACAAAAAAATAAATGAGGTGTACCAAAAATTGCTTTTTAGTTTTTGAGTATTTATTAGTCTAATATTAATAACTTTTAATTTTCTATACAGGAATGATACTGTCAATCCAGATATAAATGTAGATTTAAGACCGTCTGCAGTGCTTAGACCTTATCAGGAAAAAAGTCTCAGGAAAATGTTTGGCAATGGCAGGGCACGGTCAGGTGTCATTGTTTTACCTTGTGGTGCTGGCAAATCTTTGGTTGGTGTCACAGCCTGTTGTACAGTTAGAAAGAGAGCATTGGTGTTGTGTAATTCTGGTGTGTCTGTGGAACAATGGAAACAGCAGTTTAAGATGTGGTCCACGGCTGATGATAGTATGATCTGTCGGTTTACTTCTGAAGCAAAAGATAAACCAATGGTAAATACACTAGCATTCTTTTGGAGATCATTGTGTATTATTTATATTTGGTGTTGGTTTGTCTAAGTTTGTTTGTTACTGTATTTTTACTCAAATACGTTCTCCACTATAGGCCCCTACACACGCTCGGGTTTTCACTCTGGCGTGCCTGCGCGGGCTGAGTTTGTGCAGTTAAGCCTGAGTGTGTAGAGGTCATTCAGGCGGCCTGCACGGGCCACAAGCCCGGCCTGTACAATGTCTGTTCGGTTCTGATATTTTGGCCTGAACGAACATGTCTGTGCAGGCAAGCCGGCATGTGTGTTGACACACCAGTCCAATACCACAGTTTTGGATGTGTTGTCGTTGCTTTCAGTTCATACTTGTTGCATTTAAAGTAAAAATAAGGACATCAGAAATTATTCAAGAGATTTTCTCAAGTAATTTATAGAGTTGTACCGGAGCTATCCTTGTATATGTATGTTTCTTAATCCATACAAAGGTAGTTAAACCAATCAGCCTTTGTAGTCTTTACTTTAGCTAGGAAATTGATATTGAGAAAAATGTTGTCTCTTTAAAAGCCAATCTTTAACTCATTTATTTCTTGTTTTTTTTTTTGTTTTTTTTAATACAACGAATAGCCAAAATTCTTAAGAAGAGAACTTGTTGTGTGTTTTGTCCAATTCTTATGATGTTGGAGATAAAGTTGGTATGCAACAATATAAGTAATAAGAGATGCGGTCTTGAGTTTGTTATTCACAACAAAAAAGCGAAACCTCAACTGAAACGTCTGTGCAGTGTGGAGACAACTCAGAGTTCAGGCAAACCCGAGCGTATTTGCTCACGCAAGCAAGCCGGAGTGAAAACCGGAGGATGTGTAGGGGCCTCATGCCGAAAATGTCTCAAAAATATTTCTAATATAAATGTTGCACCACAGTTTTCTTTATTAGCATTATTATTGTTACTAGGGTTGCAGCATATTAGTAACAACCTATTCAATGATAACTCATACCCAAAGACGGTCATGGGAAGCTGAGCAAACCATGAAATGGCTCCAAGAGCAAGAGTGGGGTATTATGGTGTTGGATGAAGTACATACTATACCCGCAAAGATGTTCCGCAGGGTTTTAACAATCGTTCAGTCGCATTGTAAACTTGGATTGACAGCTACGTTGCTGAGAGAAGATGATAAAATTGCCGATCTTAATTTCCTTATTGGGCCTAAATTGTATGAGGCTAATTGGCTGGAACTGCAGAAGAGAGGTATGTATTGTATATTTGTTGCACAAATTGCGTTAAAGGTGGTAAAAATCTAGTCTTTACTTGTATAAATATGTGTTGATTTTTTTTTTTTTTTTTTTTTTTTTAGGGTACATAGCCCGGGTACAGTGCGCCGAGGTGTGGTGTCCTATGACCCCCGAATTTTACAGAGAGTACCTCGTGTGCAGGACTAGCAAACGTTTGCTTCTCTACGTGATGAATCCAAATAAATTCAGGGCTACACAGTACCTCATCAGATACCACGAAAGAAGAGGCGACAAGACCATAGTGTTTTCAGACAACGTATTTGCTTTGAAACATTACGCTATAAAAATGAACAAACCTTATATCTATGGGCCAACCTCGCAGGGTGAGAGGATACAAATATTGCAGAATTTCAAATTTAATCCAAAGGTGAGTAGGTATTTAAGTCAATTAGATATTTGATATTTAAGGATCAAATTACATATGTTCATTTAAATGAAATAAAAAGTCGTTAATAAATCATGAGGAAACACTGATTTTTCTTAAGCATAACATTATTTTTTAACTTTAAAATATAGTCTCTTGCATCTTGGAGAAGTATGAAGGTATCAGATAGTTTGTTTTAATTACTATTATAATTGAAAATGTATGTTTGTTTAACATGGCCATTATGATCATTGATATTATATACAAATTTAATTCATCCAAACGATTTCCTCTAATTCAAGGATTTCTTAATATAAACTTTCTCATGTAACATTTCATCATCATGAGGTCATCAGTCCTAAGACTGGTTGGACGCTAACCTCCAGCTTCTCCTATCTTGTGCTAATTTACGCATTTCGCTAATTGTGCTACAACCTACATCCCTTACTATTTGCGAGCAGTAGTCTAATCTAGGCCTACCTCTGCCTTTCTTCACTCCTATTTCTGCCTCCAAAATATCGCGGACTATTCCCCCATGTCTCAGCAAGTGGCCTACCATTCTATCTCTTCTCTTCTTTAAGTTTTTCCACATACTCCTTTTCTCGCCGACTTTCTCCAATACTTCTTCGTTTCTAACCCTATCAGTCCATGGTATTTTCATCATTCTTCGGTAACACCACATCTCAAAAGCTTCTAATTTCTTCCTACTTGCTTCCCCTACCGTCCAGGTTTCGCAGCCGTAAAGTGCCGTGCTCCATACATATGTTTTCAAAAATCTCTTCATTGTTTCTAAGTTTATTACTCCCGAGCATAAAAGTGCTTTCTTTTTGTTAAAAGCTACTCGACCCTGCGCTATTCTTTGTTTTATGTCTTTATCGCTTCTTCCATCCCAATTTATTTTACTTCCTAAATAAGTGAAGTCTTTAACTTCCTCCAATCTTTCATTATTAATTCGTACTTTCGTTTTTGCTCTGCTCTCGCGCCCTCTGCACACTAACACTTTAGTTTTGTTTTTATTCACCCTCATTCCGTATTCCTCTGTCAACACTGCCTCCATTTCGTTCAATGCTGATTCTAGTTCCTCCTTACTAGATGCTAATACTGCTATATCATCCGCGAATCTCAGCATTTTTAGTTTCTGTCCCTGTACTTTAATCCCGAAATCCACTCTATCTTTTACCACATTAATCGCCTCTTCGATGTACAGATTAAACATTAGTGGTGATAGCGTACATCCTTGTCTTACTCCTTTCCTAATACCTACTTCCCTTTCCTCCCCTTCTACTTCTATAACAGCAGTTTGCTCTATGTATAGATTGTGTAGTACTCTCCTATCTCTATACTTCATTCCCGCGCTCTTTAGTATCTCGAACATTTTTTCCCATCTTACGTTATCAAAAGCTTTTTCTAAATCTACAAATCCTATATAAGCGTTCTTTCCTTTTTCTATTGTTTTCTCTAACATTACTCTTAGCGCCAGAATAGCTTCGCGAGTTCCCCTATTTCGCCTAAACCCGAATTGGTCTTCTCCTAGTATTTCCTCCGCTCTATTTTCCATCCTCTTCTGCACTATTCTGGTTAAGATTTTTGACGCGTGGGAAGTTAGGCTAATCGTTCTAAAGTTCTCGCATTTGTCGGCTCCTCTCTTTTTCGGTATAGTAACGATAATGTTCCTCTTATAATCCTCCGGCATCTCGCCCGTTTCGTATATGTATTTTACCAGTTCAAACATCCTATTTACTACTTTCTGTCCCGCACATTTCAAAATTTCCGCCTGTATTTTATCTACACCCGGCGCTCTATTATTCTTTAGCCCCCTTAGTGCTATTTCAAATTCCTCTCTCAATATAGGTTTTCCTACATCTTCCCTATCGATGCTAGATTCTTCCTCTAATATCTCTCCTAATTCCTGACCCTCGTATAAATTTCCTAAGTACTGCTTCCATCTATCCGCTTTCTCCTCTCTTCCTATCAGTATGTCCCCCGATTGACTCCTAACATTTCTACTTATTGTTCCTACATCCCTGAAGTTCCTCTTAATTCTTTTGTAAGCCTCATCGGTCTTACCTACTTGCAACTTATCTTCTACTTCTTTGCATTTCTCCTCTATCCATTGTTCTTTCGCTTTTCTACATGTTCTAATGATTTCCCACTTTATTGCCTTATACGTTTTCAGTCCTTCTTCGTCTCGTCTGTTTTTGTAGCCTCGTCTCTTTTGCATTAAGTTTAAGATTTCGTCCGTTATCCAGGGCTTCCTAGCTTCCCTTTTATCGTGTCCTAAAACGTCCGTAGCCGCGGAAGCTAGACTATTCTTAATACCCTCCCACTCAGCTTCTGCGTTCTTGATTTCGTCCTTACTCGTTTTATTTATTAATTGATCTGTTTTCTCCTGGAACTTATCTTTCATATTCTGATCCCTCAATATGTCTACATTTATACGTTTCTTATCCTTCCGGGTTTTCAGATTTTTGAACTTTAATCTAGCTTTCATGACTACCAAGTTGTGATCGCTGTCTACATCTGCTCCTGGATAACTCTTACAGTCTTTTACTTGATTTCTAAATCTCTTCCTAACCAGAATGTAGTCTATCTGATACCTGTCTATCCCTCCTGGCATTTTCCATGTGTACCGCCTCCTAACGTGATTCTTGAACAATGTGTTCGCGACTACCATCTTGTGCTTCTCACAGAATTCTATCAGTCTGCTACCTCTCTCGTTTCTGTTTCCTAATCCATAAGGCCCTACAAATTCTCCTTCTTTCCCCTCACCTACGACTGCGTTAAAATCTCCTACTATTATTAAATTTTCATGACCCTTCACAAATCCTATTACCTGCTCTATGTCCGAATAAACGGCTTCTAACTCTTCCTCGCTGTGGTTAGAAGTAGGCATGTATACTTGCACTATTACTGTTTCCACTGGCTTCGAATCTAACCTAACCATCATTACTCTCTCGCTGTATTGTAGGTAGCTATCTACACACTGTCCTGCGTTCTTCCGCATAACGATCCCTACTCCCGCGTTTCCATTTACCGATCCTGTGTGTATTACCCTATAGTCACCGCTCCAAAAATCTCCTACTTCCGGCCAGCGCATTTAACAAAATATAATTACAATATTCAAGAGGAACAATGCCCTCTTTTAAAATAATATTCCAGATACAGTCAACCTCGGATATAACGAGCACCGCGTATTACGAACAACCGCTTATTACGAACAAAAATGAAAGTCCCGTCAAAATGCCATATGTTCCTGTGTATTTTTGTTCGGCTATAACGAACCCGCATGTAGCGAACTGTCGGATATAACGTATTAATTTTTGATCAGTTTTGGATCATTCAAATCGGCTGTAACGAACCATCGAGAAATGTGGGTGGCGTGATTTCGTCCTTTCCACTTTTTACGCATAATTAGATCGTCGGTACCATACCATGACACGTCCGTTGTTTTATTTACATGTTAGTTTTTAATGATCACGATGGCAGAACGTTCAACGAAAGAGAACTAATAAGCGCAAAGCTATTTCTCTTGTGGAAAAAATTGAATTTTGAAATGACACCTGATAAAACTCTAAAATTTAAAGGAGAAAAATGTACTGGAAGAAAAATGTCTAAAGACCGTCTTTGTATGTGCAAATATGGACGGTTCCAAAAAACGAAATCTTATAATAATTGGCAACTCAGCTTGGCCCAGATGCTTTAAAAATGTTAAAAATTTCCCGGTGACTTATTTTTCAAACGAAAAGGCATGGATTACTTCCGAGATGTTTGAAAAAATATTATGGGACTGGGATCAAGAGTTAGTATGACAAATAGATAGATTTTACTCCTAGCGGATAATTATCCTGCTCACCGAAAGTTAGATACCTTTAAGTGTATTCAGTTGGTGTTTTCACCGCCAAATGTTACAGCTGTGATGCAACCAATGGACCAAGGAGTCATACATTGTTTGAAGTCTCATTATCGGCAGCAATTGCTAATCAAAATGGTCTCTGCTTTACATGAGAATGCAGAGTTCAAAATTTCTTTACAGGATGCTATAATGATGTTGGATCTGCTTGGGGAAAGGTGACCAACACAACAATCTTAAATTGTTTTTGTCATTCAGGATTATGCTGTGATAATGAATTTGAGGAAGAAGATTAAGTTCCATTATCACAGTGGATAGTGACAGAGAGAATCAATAATAGAGATGAAGATGGCACGAATTTACAAAAATGGGTGGAAGATAATGGCATGATAGAATTTGAGAGCTATGATTAACAATTTTGTGTTGGCTGATGATAATTTAGTTATCGCTGAATTTCCTAACGATTCAGAAATATTCACATCCGTAACCATGAGGAATATGACAAAGAAAATAATCCAGAAGAGAATACAACATCTGCAAAATATTATAAAAAAAAAAAAAAAAAAAAAAAATGTTGGAGGAAAGGAAGAAGGAGGAAAGCAAAATAACTGAATTTTTTTAAGCGTTTGATTCGATTAAATATTAGATATTGAACTGTCTTTGTATTATTTATGTACACATATTGTTTCTTGTTATCAACACAAAAATAAAAATGTTTACACTGGCCCCGCCTATAGCGAACACCCGGCTATAACGAACACCCGGCTATAACGAACACATATTGGATCCCTTTGGAGATTCGTTATATCCGAGGTTGACTGTATTTAAAAATTCTTGTAAACCAATTTTTAGAAAAAATGTTACAAATATGTTTTTAGTCACTGTTAAAAATATAATTGTAATATAAAAGGTGGTCCAACCAAAACGCACGATGTTAATTGTAAATAAAACAAAAAGTTTTCAGCGAATTATCTTAATATTTTTTATTATGATAGAAGGATCTATGACAATTATGTGTGAAACAAAATATCGGCCAAATGCTCGCCACGGCTTCGGTGGCATACCTCTATCCGATGGTCCATATTTTCAATGACTCTGAGACATAATTGAGGTTCAATGTCGTTAATGTGCCGAATTATCTCATCCTTTAGCTCTTGAATTGTTCTTGGCTTATTGACGTACACTTTCTTTTAAATATCCCCAAAGAAAGAAGTCCAACGGTGTCAAATCACATGATCGTGGCGGCCAATTAACATCGCCACGACGTGAGATAACACGGCCATTGAATTTCTCGCGCAAAAGTGCCATTGTTTCGTTGGCTGTGTGGCAAGTGGCACCATCCTGTTGGAACCACATATCATCCAGGTCCATATTCTCAATTCTGGCCACAAGAAGTCCGTTATCATCTCGCGATAGCGAACACCATTCACGGTAACTGCTTGACCGACCTCATTTTCGAAGAAGTACGGCCCGATGACGCCGCCAGCCCATAAACCGCACCAAACAGTCACTCTTTGTGGATGCATCGGCTTTTCAACAATCACTCGTGGATTCTCATTTGCCCAAATGCGGCAATTCTGCTTGTTAACGAATCCACTGAGGTGAAAGTGCGCCTCGTCGCTGAAGATGATTTTCTTTGTAAAGTAACCATTCACTTCTGTCTGTTCAACCAACCATTCGGCGTCTTGACGACGCTTGAAATGGTCAGTAGGCTTCAGCTCTTGAGTCAATTGAATTTTGTAAGCGTGTACATTCAAATCTTTATTCAAAATTCGCATCAGTGATGTTCGTGAGATGTTCAATTGTTGGGCACGACGACGAGTCGAAGTTGACGGCTCTTCTGCTACACTATCGCGAACAACAGCAATGTTTTCCGCAGAATAAACTGGGCGAGCATGCACAGGTGTTTTCACATTTCCTACAGATCCGATGTGCTGAAATTTGCGCACAATTCTCCCGATTGTGGACACATTTGGTCGATTATGCTGACCAAAAAAGTCACGAAGTGCACGAAATGCAATTTGATTTGAACGCCCATTTTCGTAAAAGGCTTCAACAATCTTAACGCGCTACTCAATTGTGTACCTCTCCATGGTTGAATTTATCAAACACTGAAACAGAGAAATGTCAAATTAAGTTGGGCAATAAACTTGACGTTAAGGTGTGACTCACAATTGACATCGTGCATTATGGTTGGACCACCCTTTAGATGATTATACCGAAAAAAAGAAAATATTTAAAATTAAAATAAAACCACTTATAGTATGGTGCCAGAATAATATCAAGTGATTCATCGGCAACAAAATGGTTTTAAATTATTTTACAATAGTTTTATAGTTACCAGAACTTAGGTATTAGAAGCTTATGTTCAATTTTTGCCTTTCTCTCACATTAAAATGCAAATTCACTAGTTATAGTCACTTTCATTGATGATCTACATATTTCAACAGCATTTACTTACACATCCATATTTTGTTACTCAACTCTTTCATACACATTTTTTTATGATCCAAAATTCTTCATTTCCTAATTCACTTAACCTTGTTTTATTAGCTTGTATAATCACTCGATTCTATTTTTAAAAAGCAATAGTTGATGAAAAGTACTTCTTTTACCCTCCTTCATTAAATGACTGTAAATGTTGTCTAATATATAAAATATATGTTGTCAACTGAGGTAACAACATAAGCATTATTGACAGGGTTGTTGCAATTTGTATCTCCGTCCTTGTTTTTTCTGAACAGGAAGATACCAGAGGTTATCCAGAGGTTTATTGACCAAATTGATCTGCGCACTATACCTATAAAGTGGCATTTAAAATGTGTACTGACACAATTAAAAGTTCAGTTATAGATACTAAAACACTGAACAGTGAATGTGGCCCGATATCACTTCTACTTATTTGGGCACCAAACTATAGGTATTTTTATGTATGTGTTTGACAATGTTCTCTGCCAAATACCTACACATAGTACCACAATGTAACATTTGTAGGTCAACACTATATTTGTAAGCAAAGTTGCTGATACGTCATTCGACTTGCCGGAAGCCAACGTACTCATTCAGATCTCCTCTCATGGAGGTTCCAGGCGGCAGGAAGCTCAACGATTGGGTCGCATCCTTCGTGCTAAGAAAGGGGCGATCGCGGAGGAATATAATGCCTTCTTCTATACTCTCGTGTCGCAGGACACGATGGAAATGAATTATTCGAGAAAAAGGCAAAGGTTCTTGGTCAATCAGGGTTACAGTTACAAAGTCATTACTAAATTGGCTGGCATGGATGAGGAGCCTGATTTGATGTATAAGACGAGGGAGGAGCAGGGTCAACTATTACAGCAGGTAGGACACTTATTTTGTTTGTATTTTCTTTAAATTGAAGTTTCTTTAAATCTCATATTTTAGGAATATGAGATTTAATGAATATTTTAAATCGTCTTTATATTTTGTATCATTTCTGCATTTACTTTTTTCCAACTAGTAAGTAAATGTGAATATAAATTAATTCTTGACTTTATTAGTATTTTTTTTGCATTTTAGTTCCTTTTATATTATCTTTTTTTTATTTTTAAATGCAGACTTAAATTAATTCTTGACTTTATTAGGCTTTATTTTTTCATTTCAGTTAGTTTTATTTTCTTTCTTTTAATTTTTAAATGTGAATTTAAATTAACTCTTCTTATTTTCTTGACTTTATTGCCATTAATTTTTGCATTTCATTTACGTTTTTTCTTTTTTTTTTTTTCTGTTCCTATTTTCACCGATCTATTGCACAATAACTATAACGATTCTTATATGCATTTATATAATATAGTAGAGTTAACCATAAGAATGGTTAAACAAAACTAGGCTAAAAAACTAAATCAAAAGAAAAAATAATAAAAACTTATCACTATTATTAATTTATACAAGGCATAAATAATTTAAAGGGCATTATTTAAAGAAATATTTGATGAAATTCAATAAAAAATATAATGGCCTTATTAAAATTCAAAAGGAAATCCTGTGGTTGTGTTATTAATATAACTATATAAAAATCGTGTAAAATCAGTACACTGAAATTTTTTAAATCTTTTGGTGTAGATAAACACATGCAAACCATGTCTGAAATCAATCTATCGAAAAATGGGTATTGCTAACAGACTATAAATGAATCTGTAGAAGCCTCCAATCTGTGTTTAATTCTGCCTTATCGATTTTCCTTGTAAGATTGAATAAAACGTGTTTCTATCCAGCTCAATTTTAAACAACAAAAATCCCAGGATAAAAACCCTTCTTTTTTTAAATAAGTTATAAAGGCTGATCTCTATATCCAACCCTGATAGTTCCCAATATTTTATTTAAAGTTATTTGTTCTTTCTCTGCTGCTTAAAATTGATAAGAACTAAAATGGCGCCAGAAAACTCACGTTCAATATCTTTCTAGGTTCTAGCAGCAAGTGATATAGATTGCGAGGATGAACGCATTCCAGGGGAGGGCGCTCCCAGATCCGGGATGGTTAGGAGGATTGGGAATATGGGGTCAATGTCAGGGGCAGACGATGCTATTTACTATGAATACAAGAAATCAAACCCGCAAAATAAACATCCCTTGTTCAAGAAGTTTAGATACTAGCAAACTGAGTGTATAATTTATATCTATTTTATTGGTCTGGCATCAGATGAATGTTTTATTAGGATTTTGCCTCCAGGTAACATACTATAATTTTTTTTATGAGATTTTAAAATTAGAATGTCTTGAAAGTAGTTCTAACGATAATTATTTTTAGTGCACCAAAATTGTTTATGAAGTAATTGTTTTTGATTTATTAATTGTAAATAAACCCTTAGGAAAGTTATAATAATAACATTTAATAATAAGAACTATTAAAAATGGTAAAGCAGCAATTTTCAGGCATTAATATTCAAATAAACTTAAATCTGCTCTTTTCAGATGAATTATTTTCAACCAAGTCCAGGAAGTAAATAGAAATATGATCTGAGATGAGAAATAGTAACTAAATTTTCTTTTCACCAAAAATCTATACGTTTCAGCAAGGTTGAAACATATAGATTGTTGAGAAATGGTTATATTATAGTTTTTGTTTTTTATTTCTTGTATATAAGTATGCTCATTGAAAAACTTCCAAGACAGTTATTTTTACAAGAAGGTGGCTTTTTATTTTTACTTATAATTGTAATAAAATACTTTCGTTGGACACTGTGTTTTATTATAAATTAACCTGTTACCTCTCTGAAATCAACCTAAAGCCTTAAGAGGTATGTTGTAAAATTTCCCACTTTCCCCTAGTCTATTATGTATCCTCTATGCCTCATTTGTGGGATACGCTTATTTCTATTCTTATTAAAGATTCTTATAATTGGCGATAAAAATTATGTACGCCAGGGGAATGCCCCGCTTTCCCCTATTTTAATGTGCTTCGTTAAAAATATAGTGCTTCGGTAACTGCGTTAATACTTTCATTAAAAAAAACTATTTTTTTGTGAATGCATCACAAAATAGATTAGGTCGTTATATCCTCTATTGAATTTTGAAAAAAAGAAATACTTATCCTTTATACTTTTCAAGTATGGCCTAAAACTGATTTATTTTTGTAATTTCTTTTTTATAAATTTTTCAACATTTAAGGTGGTAATTTTGTTTGATTACCAAAAAAATTGTGTTCTTTGTACAGGATGTCTGTGTAAGATTGGGAAATCTCAAAACTGGAGATACTAGTGACCCAAATATATTGAGCCAAATGGTCCTTATATTAATATTGTTGGTTTTAGAGGTACAGGATATTCAATGAGTGTATTAGTCAAGACGCTGCTCATATCGAGCAAGTTTTGTAGTTATTAATAATTATATTTTAATTTCTATTTTTCCTGTTTCATTTGTTATTTATCCTTTATCGATAGTTTTTGCAATTTAAGGAATTCTTTCCTATTTCAAAGAAAGTTCATACAGTAGTTATAAAGCCTTCTGTAATTTAAGGATAAAAATTGGAAAAAGAATTTATGTATATAAAAATGTATTGAAACATTAATGAGCAAACATTTGGAAAATAGATAGGAAGATCGATATTAAGTGAGTCACTGTTTTATGTACAGAGAGATGTTCTTATAAATTCAGTTTCGAGATTTCCCAAACTTTCATAGCCACCCTGTATGAAGTGGTGCAGAGACCAACAAATTTGTATTTCGAATTAAATTAAAAATAGTACTTTTATATTGATACACCCAAATAATATCATAAGTTCTAAATGAAATTTCGTAACGGAGTATTTTGAAGCTATTACTAATGTTTCTCAATTTGTTACGGAAGCACCATTTCTTCATGTGATAATACAGGGTTAGTCAGAAGTAGCTCTTGACCGCTTTATATCACTATATCTTAGAAACAAAGTTTTAAGCAACTCTTACATTACGAGAGTCGCTCTGTAGAACATTTCTTCAATATACAGGGTGTTCCAAATAAGTGTCACAAAATATAATTTTTGTAAGCAACATCCTATCCTAAGACACAAAATGTTACCTCTCTGAAATCAACCTAAAGCCTTAAGAGGTATGTTGTAAAATTTCCCACTTTCCCCTAGTCTATTATGTATCCTCTATGCCTCATTTGTGGGATACGCTTATTTCTATTCTTATTAAAGATTCTTATAATTGGCGATAAAAATTATGTACGCCAGGGGAATGCCCCGCTTTCCCCTATTTTAATGTGCTTCGTTAAAAATATAGTGCTTCGGTAACTGCGTTAATACTTTCATTAAAAAAAACTATTTTTTTGTGAATGCATCACAAAATAGATTAGGTCGTTATATCCTCTATTGAATTTTGAAAAAAAGAAATACTTATCCTTTATACTTTTCAAGTATGGCCTAAAACTGATTTATTTTTGTAATTTCTTTTTTATAAATTTTTCAACATTTAAGGTGGTAATTTTGTTTGATTACCAAAAAAATTGTGTTCTTTGTACAGGATGTCTGTGTAAGATTGGGAAATCTCAAAACTGGAGATACTAGTGACCCAAATATATTGAGCCAAATGGTCCTTATATTAATATTGTTGGTTTTAGAGATACAGGATATTCAATGAGTGTATTAGTCAAGACGCTGCTCATATCGAGCAAGTTTTGTAATTATTAATAATTATATTTTAATTTCTATTTTTCCTGTTTCATTTGTTATTTATCCTTTATCGATAGTTTTTGCAATTCAAGGAATTCTTTCCTATTTCAAAGAAAGTTCATACAGTAGTTATAAAGCCTTCTGTAATTTAAGGATAAAAATTGGAAAAAGAATTTATGTATATAAAAATGTATTGAAACATTAATGAGCAAACATTTGGAAAATAGATAGGAAGATCGATATTAAGTGAGTCACTGTTTTATGTACAGAGAGATGTTCTTATAAATTGAGTTTCGAGATTTCCCAAACTTTCATAGCCACCCTGTATGAAGTGGTGCAGAGACCAACAAATTTGTATTTCGAATTAAATTAAAAATAGTACTTTTATATTGATACACCCAAATAATATCATAAGTTCTAAATGAAATTTCGTAACGGAGTATTTTGAAGCTATTACTAATGTTTCTCAATTTGTTACGGAAGCACCATTTCTTCATGTGATAATACAGGGTTAGTCAGAAGTAGCTCTTGACCGCTTTATATCACTATATCTTAGAAACAAAGTTTTAAGCAACTCTTACATTACGAGAGTCGCTCTGTAGAACATTTCTTCAATATACAGGGTGTTCCAAATAAGTGTCACAAAATATAATTTTTGTAAGCAACATCCTATCCTAAGACACAAAATGTTACCTCTCTGAAATCAACCTAAAGCCTTAAGAGGTATGTTGTAAAATTTCCCACTTTCCCCTAGTCTATTATGTATCCTCTATGCCTCATTTGTGGGATACGCTTATTTCTATTCTTATTAAAGATTCTTATAATTGGCGATAAAAAATATGTACGCCAGGGGAATGCCCCGCTTTCCCCTATTTTAATGTGCTTCGTTAAAAATATAGTGCTTCGGTAACTGCGTTAATACTTTCATTAAAAAAAACTATTTTTTTGTGAATGCATCACAAAATAGATTAGGTCGTTATATCCTCTATTGAATTTTGAAAAAAAGAAATACTTATCCTTTATACTTTTCAAGTATGGCCTAAAACTGATTTATTTTTGTAATTTCTTTTTTATAAATTTTTCAACATTTAAGGTGGTAATTTTGTTTGATTACCAAAAAAATTGTGTTCTTTGTACAGGATGTCTGTGTAAGATTGGGAAATCTCAAAACTGGAGATACTAGTGACCCAAATATATTGAGCCAAATGGTCCTTATATTAATATTGTTGGTTTTAGAGATACAGGATATTCAATGAGTGTATTAGTCAAGACGCTGCTCATATCGAGCAAGTTTTGTAGTTATTAATAATTATATTTTAATTTCTATTTTTCCTGTTTCATTTGTTATTTATCCTTTATCGATAGTTTTTGCAATTTAAGGAATTCTTTCCTATTTCAAAGAAAGTTCATACAGTAGTTATAAAGCCTTCTGTAATTTAAGGATAAAAATTGGAAAAAGAATTTATGTATATAAAAATGTATTGAAACATTAATGAGCAAACATTTGGAAAATAGATAGGAAGATCGATATTAAGTGAGTCACTGTTTTATGTACAGAGAGATGTTCTTATAAATTCAGTTTCGAGATTTCCCAAACTTTCATAGCCACCCTGTATGAAGTGGTGCAGAGACCAACAAATTTGTATTTCGAATTAAATTAAAAATAGTACTTTTATATTGATACACCCAAATAATATCATAAGTTCTAAATGAAATTTCGTAACGGAGTATTTTGAAGCTATTACTAATGTTTCTCAATTTGTTACGGAAGCACCATTTCTTCATGTGATAATACAGGGTTAGTCAGAAGTAGCTCTTGACCGCTTTATATCACTATATCTTAGAAACAAAGTTTTAAGCAACTCTTACATTACGAGAGTCGCTCTGTAGAACATTTCTTCAATATACAGGGTGTTCCAAATAAGTGTCACAAAATATAATTTTTGTAAGCAACATCCTATCCTAAGACACAAAATGTTACCTCTCTGAAATCAACCTAAAGCCTTAAGAGGTATGTTGTAAAATTTCCCACTTTCCCCTAGTCTATTATGTATCCTCTATGCCTCATTTGTGGGATACGCTTATTTCTATTCTTATTAAAGATTCTTATAATTGGCGATAAAAATTATGTACGCCAGGGGAATGCCCCGCTTTCCCCTATTTTAATGTGCTTCGTTAAAAATATAGTGCTTCGGTAACTGCGTTAATACTTTCATTAAAAAAAACTATTTTTTTGTGAATGCATCACAAAATAGATTAGGTCGTTATATCCTCTATTGAATTTTGAAAAAAAAAATACTTATCCTTTATACTTTTCAAGTATGGCCTAAAACTGATTTATTTTTGTAATTTCTTTTTTATAAATTTTTCAACATTTAAGGTGGTAATTTTGTTTGATTACCAAAAAAATTGTGTTCTTTGTACAGGATGTCTGTGTAAGATTGGGAAATCTCAAAACTGGAGATACTAGTGACCCAAATATATTGAGCCAAATGGTCCTTATATTAATATTGTTGGTTTTAGAGATACAGGATATTCAATGAGTGTATTAGTCAAGACGCTGCTCATATCGAGCAAGTTTTGTAGTTATTAATAATTATATTTTAATTTCTATTTTTCCTGTTTCATTTGTTATTTATCCTTTATCGATAGTTTTTGCAATTTAAGGAATTCTTTCCTATTTCAAAGAAAGTTCATACAGTAGTTATAAAGCCTTCTGTAATTTAAGGATAAAAATTGGAAAAAGAATTTATGTATATAAAAATGTATTGAAACATTAATGAGCAAACATTTGGAAAATAGATAGGAAGATCGATATTAAGTGAGTCACTGTTTTATGTACAGAGAGATGTTCTTATAAATTCAGTTTCGAGATTTCCCAAACTTTCATAGCCACCCTGTATGAAGTGGTGCAGAGACCAACAAATTTGTATTTCGAATTAAATTAAAAATAGTACTTTTATATTGATACACCCAAATAATATCATAAGTTCTAAATGAAATTTCGTAACGGAGTATTTTGAAGCTATTACTAATGTTTCTCAATTTGTTACGGAAGCACCATTTCTTCATGTGATAATACAGGGTTAGTCAGAAGTAGCTCTTGACCGCTTTATATCACTATATCTTAGAAACAAAGTTTTAAGCAACTCTTACATTACGAGAGTCGCTCTGTAGAACATTTCTTCAATATACAGGGTGTTCCAAATAAGTGTCACAAAATATAATTTTTGTAAGCAACATCCTATCCTAAGACACAAAATATTCCTTGGAAATAATGTTCCAATTGAGTTTTAGGGGATTATGAGAATCGCTCTTTCAGAGCGTTGGTTCAATATACAGGGTGTTTCAAATAGATAACATAACAAATTAACTTTTTTGTAAACGACACCCCATCCTAAGACCACACCTAAAACACAAATGTTTTAAATAAAATTTTAGGGGATTATTGAGTCACTAGAAATTTTTTCCATATACAGGGTGTTTCAAATAGGTGACAAGGTAATATTTTTTTAACAATACCCTGTACTCTTTGTTTTTGAAATTCTGTTATAGGGTCATCAAATAATTCAATACTATTCAAAGAGTGGGATTTAGTTTGTTTAATCACAAGAGAAATATCAAACACCAACTTATTGAACCCATTTCACGATTAACTATTTCTGGAATATATGTATGAATCGAATGTATAGTACGAATATTATTTTTCATTCTGGCTTCCAGCATTTGCAAGTTTCAGGGAGTTTATGCACCTGCATTATGAAATTCTAACAGTAGCAGTTAGTTTTTATATTTTGTATAAAAAATTTGCCCTAAAGTAAACAAAAAAAAAAACTGAAAAGTTAATATCATATACTGAATTGTGTGATCCTTGTAAAAAAAGAGATAACTTTAATTTTTTTAAATCAATTAATTACTGCCTATTAAATTTAGAAGAAACCACAAAGAGCAGAACAAGTAAACCCTTTATAAAACCCCGTCTTTGTGTATTTGATCATGATTTAAGAATATTTTTATCATAATATTGAAAATAATATGTATAAATTCCTTCCAACCATTTATTTTTTATAACAGTAATATTACGTATTCATAACATTAATGCCTAAACATTAACACACTTAAACAGCCTCTTATTTTAATACAAATGGAAAATAACAATACATATGTAGATGCAAGTAACCATTCCAGCAAACATTTTCAATTCTACCATATGTATTTTTCCTTTTATGTTTTGTAATTTTAATGCCTTTTCAATCAACACATATAGCATTACATAATTAACAGCCATTCATTTAAATACAAATGAAAAAATTAATAATATTCCAGTGAAATTATTTTTGTCTTTTCTTCCCCCTTTTACGTTTTCTACCATTTTTAACACCTTTTCCAGATTTTGGCACATTGTAATACTGACTATTCTGTTTTATTTCACTGTTCTGTTGCAAATTGTTTGAAACCTTCTTCTTTTTCCGCTGTTTTGACTTTTTTACATTATTTAAGGAAATAGCAGTTACTGAATTGTGTGGTATATTAGGTACTTTATTAGTTTCTGTCATTTCCTCCCAGGATTCCCAGTATCTTTTCCTCTTTTTAGGATTAAATGGCGCACCTGTTAATGACTGACTTGATTTATGCGACACTGTTCCTGGTTCAATTATCATAGACTTAGAGACGTTTAATATCCCCTTTGATACATTTAACGTATGATCATCAACTGTAAAATTTTTATGTGTTTCTAATTTTGCCGACAAATCTGGCCCATTATTTTGTTTTATTTTAATTTGCGGTGAACCACTTTGTCCATTCTTATATATTTCTTTCTTCTTCAAATTTCTCTTTAGAAGTTTTACTTGTTTATTGGGCACTCCAGCATCTTCTTTTAGTTGTAAATCTATGTTGGAATTAGTTTTTATTTTTCCACCACGATTTTTTCTTTTTCTTTTAGGTATTACAGCATTACCATTATTTTCTAATTCCAAGTGCAAAGAAGAATCACATGATGTATCTAAGTTGTGAGAGCTCTTAAAAGATGAATATAAACTTTCTATAGACATATTCTTTTGCTCTTTTCTAATCCGTGTATTATGCTGTAGTGTGGATTTCATTGTTCCATCATTTTTAAGGATTATATTCTCTAAATCAGTATGTTTGCGCTTTTGCTTTCCATTTTCCAACATAAGAGGCCTTCTTGGAATATTATTTCTAGTTTCATTTACTATGCCACTGTTCTCCGGCAGTGGTTCAATAGATAGTTCTAATTTTCTAGATTTTCTAAGTTTTAGGCCACTTGTACGTTTTCTTGATTTGCCAATTTTATTTCTATTTATGAGTGTTTCATGCCTGTCTTTGCCTAATACAGTAGTGCCTTCACTACCATTTATTTCTACAAATAACTGATTATTTAAATGACCGTCATTATTATTTTTTTGTTTTATGTTTTTCTTTGTTATACTCATTGAACTCATTGACAATTTTTCCTCTAGGTTAATGGCATGGTTAATGTTTCTAATATCTTTATGGTTAATCAATTTCTTTCCCCTTTTAACAAGTTTTCCTATCTTCCCTGTCTTCTTTCTCATACTTGCATGTTTTTGTAACGTTTTTATTGGACTATCTATTATGATCACTGTTTCTTCATTTTCTCTATTAGAATTTAGTCTATTATGTGAATCATTCATGTCCTTTTCCAAGCTATTATTACTCATTATACCTTCATCAGAAATTGAAGTATCTGGAATTATTATTGCAGTTGTCTTGTTGTCATTTGTACTACTATCATTATGAATGTTAACTTTTATTTTGCTTCTATTATTTCTGATTTTCTTCACTCTACGTTTCTCAAATTTATCTGTTTCTAGTAAAGACGTGTCTGATATGGTTATAACATCATTTTCAATGTCTGTTGTGCTATCCCGTTGATTAGGCTTTTGAATTAGTTTATCAGTTGATAACTCCATTACGGAATTATCCGATAGTGTGACAATATTATCTTCACTTTCACTACTCGAGATTGCACTATCGGAATCTGAGATAGACAAAGCATCATTTACCTTATTAATTTTAGTAATTGAATTATCACTACATAATGGTTTACTATAATCCTCAGCTACATTCTGTACAGAGATATCAGATACTGTTATATTTTCTTCTATTTCCAATGAATCAAGGCACTGGTTCATATTAGTACTTCCTACTAAGTCAGTTGCTGTATCCTGTGCATGCTAAGTGAAAATAAATATTGTTATCAACCACAATAATTATTAATAAAGGTATTACTTACCAGTTCAGCAATATTATTGCCATTGGGTTCTATAAACTGTGAGGAATTTAATTCAGCTATACTTCTATTATCTTTAGTACTAGCTATATCAAAACTATCCTCAATTTCTATGACCTCTCCAATGTCTTCTGTATAATTAAATCCTCTTAATTCTCCCAACTTTTCAAAACATGTATTTTGTGCTTTATTGGTACGTTTCTTTTTTATAACCTTAACATCATCATCATCTACCATGAAATATTCATCACAAAATTGGACGTCATCATCATCATCTACTAGATCAAAGAACCTCATAATATCTGGTATTTCTGTAGGAACATCTATTATCTGTACCTCATCATCAAATTCTAACCAGTCAACATTGATCCACACAGTAAGGTCTTTTGGGAAAGTATAGTTTTGTGGTAGCCAACCACTACTTATATCCTTCAGTTGATTAGAAAACGGCAACAGTTTTCTATAGAAATCGCAAACGAATTTTGCTGTGTATCTTGCAAGGATGCAAACTCTCGACACTAGCGAAAATGTGATGAAAGCTATTTTCCAAAAGTGGCCAGTATGCATTCTTTTATCTAATAAATATGCAGCAATTTTAGATGTTTCTACAATTCTTTCCATAAGCTTAACTAAACCCTGTAATCTAACTAGTATGTAATCTAATAAACTCTTTGTTGGCAAATATGTTTCATCTCTATATCTAGAGGGTATAAGATCCATAAATTTCTTTAAATTTGACGATATATTCATCCTAAAATAGTTATCTAATGCTTTATTTAATTTTTCCAGAGCCTTAAAATCTTTCGCAGATCTAAATTTTTGTTTCATACGATAAACAATTCTTGATAATACTTGATACTCCGCGTGCATGTATTGTTCGTTGTCAAAGAACTGTTTTCCTTCGTGAAAGACATTGTACATGTGCTTTATATCTGAAATGAGAATACCAATGTTACAATAAACCGATTATACTAATAATTATATCTACCTATAGTTGTATTATTGACTCTATATGTGTTTATTGGAGGTACAGGTAACTCTTTTTCGTTCCACAGATTCATACTGCACATTTCAAATCCCCAATATTTGAGGTTAAGTTTAAAACTTTTAAAACCTTTAAACGAGCTTCTTCTTCTTCTTCGGACCAATGGACATATCCCTCTCTGCATTGAGGTAGTACAGGGCCGTATTCAGAAATACAGCTTCGTAGATTTGGTCAAAAATCTTTATTCATATTCAGTAAATATATAAAGCCATAATTAATGTTTATTCAGATGAATGATGAATCTACGTTTAAAAACACTTATACAACTATTTAAGTTATGCAGTTCTATATTAATTAACTCCTTAATACAATGTATTAACTATTATTTGATAATCGAAATAGATTTTTATCCTGCTGAGGATACATATAGAACATTACTGCTTTATTAAAATTTTATGCATCGAAATTAATTATTCATTTTAATATACTTTTGTGATATAGTTTAAGAATTGTTTGCAATCTTGACAAAAACCTTTGTACATGTGATTTTTCAATATTTTAAGCATATTATATGATCGTTTACAGTTATATTTCTTTTAACAGCGCCCCTGAAGGGCTATCTGATGAGTGGTCAATCATAGAGCTTCAGGGAGACTTGAAGTCACACAGTGAGTCTAGTTTCGAAGGTAAATTCATTGGAGATTTGCACTACACTAAATCTGGAACCCCAGTACTAATTATAGGCCACCATCTACTGTACGGAAAAGAAGCTAAATTAGAGAAACCTTTTGCTTTATTGGAGAAGACAAAAACGGATGATAATACGGAATATATTGTTAGATCTATTATAAAAAGTAAAATTATATTTAAAACTAGACCTAAACCTATAGTAGGAATGGATTAAATGCATTACTTATTTACAATGTTGTTTTATTTTATTTATGTCAATAGAAACGTTTACTGAGGATCTGTATATGGTGATTTCTTCAAAAGAGTTCACTCTGAGCAACTGAGTTGTTGCTTTCTTGAGAGAAAGTTCCTGAAACTGATATATTTTTGTACATAATAGATACTGTACATAATAGACAAACTGAGACGCACCGTCTACAAATTATTATGGAGAACAGGAGTCGAATGATACCTTATCTCGGGATTTTAAGTCTCTTTGTAAAGACAGCCAACTAAATATCGCATGTGAATAAGTTAATAAACCTTTTTTTTTATTCTTATCTTTGAACTGAATATTTAAAGATAATTTATCACATACTTGTTTTCGGATTTCAGTCGATTCTCTTTATTTCCATTAGCCTTACCATTAATATATTTTGTTTTGTTTATCTTACAAGTTTTGAAATAATTAAATCATTCTTTCAATTCGTCCTCGAAACTGGTTGGGAATAGATAAATAATAATAATTATTATTATGGACTTAAACATTCTAAAAACATTCACCTACTTCCGATATTGTCCCAGGAGTTAGGCTCGGGTGGTAGGGGAGAGAATTCGTTCTATCCCTTTACTTATAGTTCATATAAAACAAAAAGCAATGCACGTCATCATGTGACGCAATTCATTGCCACTACATGAATTTCACTTGTTTTTAATCGACAGAAACTTAAATTTGGCGCTGAGTTTGGAGATTGGCAGCAATTGACATATATCGTGGGTCGTGCCAAAGTAAAATACCTAAACATGGAATGTTTCGGTATTTTAGCCACAAATTAATAAGAATACTGTTCTTTTGACAACAAAAGTACATTGTATTGGCCAGCGCGGGCACCATAAATATTCGGACTGTTGCATACATTAGGTTGATGTTTACACAATGCCGAAAAAAGTTATAACATAACCTTAGTCTTATGACATTTACGTGAGTTATATAGTATTTTTGGCAACAGTGTCGCCTCTGACGCATCAGGTACATTGTGACGTGCATTGCTTTTTGCTTTGTATGAACTATACTTTAAAGCTTTTATTCCATCCAAGTTCGCTCCGGTTTGTCCATTGGTACTGATTCAAGAACTTCCTGGTTATGTGATAGGTCTGCAATATGGCCCTCTTCTACATTGGTTTAAATATGTAGTTAGGAAGTCCAAGATTTTCGATGTTGGCTATCGCGGGATTGGCGGCGGCTGATATTTGTAGTATGGTGGTGTGTTAGAGAATAGTTTATACTTTTGTGCCATCTTCACGTTTACTATCTTCGTTACCTGGTTTTGCCTTCCAAGACCGGACATCCCCCAATTATATGGTCGATGATCTTCTCTGGTCTGTTATACAGGGTGGCGCAATGGGTATTGACGAGTTTTAAGACGCCACTGTTCGAATATGAGTAAAGTGGAGGAGATATTCAACCGCTTAAAATATTCCGCATGTAATGCCATTTAGTAGCCATGTATACGTGGCCAGTGAATCAATGTAGCTTTTGCGTTAGGGCGTATCACCGATCGGAGTCTGTTATTGAGGTGCAACAACAGTTTCGGCGTGAATATAACATTCCAAGGCGTGGTAGAATTCCTTCGCGCAACACAATTTTGCGGTGGGTTGCAAAGTTTCGTGATTATGGAAGTGTAAAAATGAATTTGTCGGTTCTGTCAAAACTGTGCGTAAACCGGAGAACATAGAGCGAGTACGGCAAGCTATAATAAGGAGTCCAGTTCGTTCAGCAAAGCGTCAAGCAGTAGCATAGAACATTACACGAAGAAGTTTGGGTTGAATTTTACACGAAGACCTACGATTTCATCCATACAAAATTCAAGTTGTTCATAAAATTTTACCGCAAGATTTACCAGCACGAATACAATTTTGTAGAGCATCTCTTGATGTACTGAACCCAAATGTTTTAAATTTAATAATGTCTGATGAGACGCATTTCCATTTATCCGGATATGTGAATAAACAAAATTTTCGACACTAGGCTGCTGAACAAATTCATTCTCAATAATTCACGAACAACCTCTGCATTCCGAAAATGTTACCGTATGGTGCGGTGTGTCTGCATTCGGAATACTAAGCTCATACATTTTTGAAGAAAATGACCGTACAGTGACTGTAACTTCTCAACAGTATTTGGAGATGCTTCAAAATTTTTTACCTGCTGAATTGCAACGACTGGGGGTAGAAAATAACGTATTATGGTTCCAGCAGGATGGAGCAACAAGCCATACTGCACGAATTTGCATGGATGCTATAAGAAACATGTTGCCTGGACGACTTATATCCCGTCATGGTGATTTTAATTGGCCGCCAAGGTCACCAGATTTGACCAGCCCTGATTTTTTATGGGGATATTTGAAGGCTAGGATTTTCGAAAATAGACCTCAAACGCTTTAAAAGACAACATTACTCGAGATATCAGAGCGATAAACGAAGAGATGCTGCTACGAGTTACAGAGAATTTTCAATCACGACTTCAGGAATGTTTAGAAAAACGTGGTGACCATTTTAAAGACATTATTTTCAAAAAATAATTTTTGTTGTAAAACTGCATTATATGTGTAATAAAAATATATGTTTTTGGCCTTGGTCGTTTCATTAGTATATCCATAATAACACTCTATAAACCGTCAATACCCATTGCGCCACCCTATACTTGCCGCACTCCTTTTTTCCTCCATCTTTCATTTTAATACATACTTTTTGCAGTTGCGTGTAGTTATCACACTGTCTTGAATTGCTATCATGAAATCATCGGTTTCAGGGTACAACTCTCCTGCTTTTATCCAGTTCAACGAGTTCTGTTCGTCGATGCTCCCTTAGTCTAGTAAGGTGGAATATTTGTAGTGGATTATTTTCTGGCGCCATATGGTATGCACATGAGTATGTACATATGGTACTGCACTAAAACTCACTGAGTTTAGTGCTGTACTCGTATATCCTCGTATTGATCAACTTGCACAACTTTTTGGTGTAGAGCTTTCCCGGATTCTTTAAAATATTTCTTATATTTTTCTTTTATTCTCTGTACAGTTACGCAATGCTAATTATTCCTTGACCTCCTTGGTGTGACTTAAGAGTCTCTCGACATCTACACGTTGGTGGTGATTTTTAGATTTAGTGAGTTGTCGATGCATTAACCTCACTGTATTTTAGTATGTTGAATGAATACTTGAGTCCTGAAACTGAAACAGTTCAAGCGTTTATAACCGTAGTCATGTTCCGTGCATTTAATTGCGTATTTATTTAGCAGCTTTGTTGGACGTACTATTGTGTATTTTCTCTTCAAATTATAGTTTCAAGGTGGTGTGATCGACGTAGTTGCTCAGCACAATTCTAATGTATCTATTGGGTCTTCTATTAGCTCCGCATTTCTTCGGACCTTTCCTTTTTGGATACTTATTGTTGTGCACTTATCCATATCCAATGACATCCCGATATACTTGCTGAAGTTTTTCGTAACTGATATCAGAAAATGCAGGTGTAACTTACCCTTAGCATAAAGTTTTATATCATCCATACATATCAGATGTCTAATTCTAATATTGTCTTTAACCTTCAATCGGGTGTCTTCCATTCCAGTATGAATCCAAATACATTCGGGCGCAATGCATCTGAGAGATCCCATAATCAAATATTACACAATTTAGGAGCAGATTTATCCAGGAGCAGATGTAGACAGCGACCACAACTTGGTAGTCATGAAAGCTAAATTAAAATTCAAAAATCTGAAAACCCGGAAGGATAAGAAACGTATAAATGTAGACATATTGAGGGACCAGAATATGAAAGATAAGTTCCAGAAGAAAACAGATCAATTAATAAATAAGGCGAGTAAGGACGAAATCAAGAACGCAGAAACTGAGTGGGAGGGTATCAAGAATAGTCTAGATTCCGCGGCTACGGACGTTTTAGGACACGATAAAAAGGAAGCTAGGAATCCCTGGATAACGGACGAAATCCTAAACTTAATGCAAAAGAGACGAGGCTACAAAAACAGACGAGACGAAGAAGGACTGAAAACTTATAAGTCAATAAAGTGGGAAATCATTAGAAAATGTAGAAAAGCGAAAGAACAATGGATAGAGGATAAATGCAAAGAAGTAGAAGATAAGTTGCAAGTAGGTAAGACCGATGAGGCTTACAAAATAATTAAGAGGAACTTCAGGGATATAGGAACAATAAGTAGAAACGTTAGAAGTCAATCGGGGGACATACTGATCGGAAGAGAGGAGAAAGCGGATAGATGGAAGCAGTACTTAGGAAATTTATACGAGGGTCAGGAATTAGGAGAGACATTAGAGGAAGAATCTAGCATCGATAGGGAAGATGTAGGAAAACCTATATTGAGAGACGAATTTGAAATAGCACTAAGGGGGCTAAAGAATAATAGAGCGCCGGGTGTAGATAAAATACAGGCGGAAATTTTGAAATGTGCGGGACAGAAAGTAGTAAATAGGATGTTTGAACTGGTAAAATACATATACGAAACGGGCGAGATGCCGGAGGATTATAAGAGGAACATTATCGTTACTATACCGAAAAAGAGAGGAGCCGACAAGTGCGAGAACTTTAGAACGATTAGCCTAACTTCCCACGCGTCAAAAATCTTAACTAGAATAGTGCAGAAGAGGATGGAAAATAGAGCGGAGGAAATACTAGAAGACCAATTCGGGTTTAGGCGAAATAGGGGAACTCGCGAAGCTATTCTGGCGCTAAGAGTAATGTTAGAGAAAACAATAGAAAAAGGAAAGAACGCTTATATAGGATTTGTAGATTTAGAAAAAGCTTTTGATAACGTAAGATGGGAAAAAATGTTCGAGATGCTAAAGAGCGCGGGAATAAAGTATAGAGATAGGAGAGTAGTACACAATCTATACAAAGAGCAAACTGCTGTTATAGAAGTAGAAGGGGGGAAAAGGGAAGTAGATATTAGGAAAGGAGTAAGACAAGGATGTACGCTATTACCACTAATTTTTAATCTGTACATCGAAGAGGCGATTAATGTGGTAAAAGATAGAGTGGATTTCGGGATTAAAGTACAGGGACAGAAACTAAAAATGCTGAGATTCGCGGATGATATAGCAGTATTAGCATCTAGTAAGGAGGAATTAGAATCGGCATTGAACGAAATGGAGGCAGTGTTGACAGAGGAATACGGAATGAGGGTGAATAAAAACAAAACTAAAGTGTTAGTGTGCAGAGGGCGCGAGAGCAGAGCAAAAATGAAAGTACAAATTAATAATGAAAGATTGGAGGAAGTTAAAGACTTCACTTATTTAGGAAGTAAAATAAATTGGGATGGAAGAAGCGATAAAGACATAAAACAAAGAATAGCGCAGGGTTGAGTAGCTTTTAACAAAAAGAAAGCACATTTATGCTCGGGAGTAATAAACTTAGAAACAAGGAAGAGATTTTTGAAAACATATGCATGGAGCACGGCACTATACGGTTGCGAAACCTGGACGGTAGGGGAAGCAAGTAGGAAGAAATTAGAAGCTTTTGAGATGTGGTGTTACCGAAGAATGATGAAAATACCATGGACTGATAGGGTTAGAAACGAAGAAGTATTGGAGAAAGTCGGCGAGAAAATAAGTATGTGGAAAAACATATTGATGAGAAGAGATAGAATGGTAGGCCACTTGCTGAGACATGGGGGAATAGTCCGCGATATTTTGGAGGCACAAATAGGAGTGAAGAAAGGCAGAGGTAGGCCTAGATTAGACTACTGCTCGCAAATAGTAAGGGATGTAGGTTGTAGCACAATTAGCGAAATGCGTAGGTTAGCACAAGATAGGAGGAGCTGGAGGTTAACGTCCAACCAGTCTTAGGACTGATGACCTAATGATGATGATGATGATGACACAATTTAGAGATAATAATGAGGTGGAGACTTAATTAAACACTTATTTTAATTAAAACAATACAATAATAAATATTTCACAGTAGTTTTTATACGTAGTAATTAAATTTACACAAAGGATCTCATTTAATGTTGCAAAACAATAAATTTGGAAGATTTTAATATGAGAACCAGATATTAACAAGTTTTTTCTATTTTAAGGACAAAAGACAAACAAATTAGTACTGAACAATATATTGAATACAGAAAAAAAACACCTATTTTTTCATGTAAAAGTCGTAAAGTTATATATAAAGAAATATTGGATGTGAGTTACAAAGAAAAGTTACATATAAGTAACTCTATTTTGTGTAAAGAATTATAAATCCTCTTCATCATTTTGACATGTTCCAAACAAAAATAGTGACATTGTTGGTAACGATATTTAGTATAAACAAATAATTTAACACCCAAATGTTATTTTTGAATAATAATACCATAAAAAGCTACAATAAGTAAGTGTAAAGATCCCAAAAATATTATTAATTTAAATAGGTAATAAAAGAAATCTAACAAAATATAAAGGTGAAAATAATGACGCAATGCATCTGACAGATCCGGGCGGTCCATACAAGGTCAGGGAATACACTAAAAAAATCGACACCATATCAAGGAGACTGGTCGGGAGTTAGGAAGCTATGAGGGACTTCGAGTTAATATCTGGAATACACAAGAGCAAAGAAGAAAGTGACTACCGGATCTCACAGGTCGGCTGCGCCCGACGTAGGGTTAATGTCGAGACGGTAATTACGTTGCGTTTGTTTTTGAAAATTTGACAACTGGTTATTACCATTATTATTGTTTAAAAAAAATTAGCGATTATGTCAAAAAATATACGTGCATACAAAAACGTGCATATAAAAAACAAATTCGACTTGTTTAAGCATTTTTTCCTACTGTATATTTATCCTCGTGCTTTATTTGTTCAGTATATAGTTAAAATGAAAATCTCATACTTGCAATTTTTTGAGGACATGTTTTAAGCCGGTCCCACACACATCGCGAGTATTAACGAGCACAAACATTTCCGAATATGTTCAAGTGCGAGCAACGAGCCATCGGAGCCGCAGACACATTGCGAGTACTAACGAGCACAAACATTTCCGAGTAAGTTCAAGTACTAGAAACGAGCTGTCGGAGCCCCCCTGGAGAGACGCCTTGCACTTTGCAGTCACACATTCTCGTGAGTTGCACGCCTTTCTGAGTAGTTTTGTCAGCTGTTTACTATCGACGGGATTTGAACGTTGAAACAATATCAAAGCCAAAACCACGAACGAAAATTCACTAATTAAAAGCTGTGCTGCGTATGTTGTGGTATGTGGGGGATATCTACTATTCCGAAAAGCTGAAAAACGCAGGAGAAGGTGGTGGATGTTATCTCCATATCAGGATAATTTTAGAAATTCTTTTTCCGTAGGCACTTCTGTTTTCATTCGTTTCTGCAGGTCAACTGATGAGGATAAATTAAAAATCGACTTGTATAGATTCGCAATTGATACGACGCGTGTGGACGCAGCGCGCCCATCGCAAATCCAAGTAAACACTAGTATGAATTCCCTTTGAATCGGTACAAATTTACCGACAGCCCGCGGGTATAGGCAAGTATAGGAAAGTGCGAGTGCGATTAGCAAATATTCGCGAGCATCTCTTCCCACACACATCGCAAGTGCCCGTACTTGCAAATATTCGCGATGTGTGTGGGACCGGCTTTAGATGTAAACGCAATAATGTAGCTTTGCAAATGTATTGAGATGAATAAACCGATCGGAAATGTATACAGACCAATGGCAAGAAAAACATTACTAAATATAAACTAAATATATCTAATCATATAAACGAAGTTTACTCAGATATGGATTATCAAGTCTAAGTCTTTATTGCCACGAAAATAATAAAGAACATAACTGGTTGAATCCAATCCACAAACTATTTTATCGAACTACCGGGGTAATGCTCGAAAAAGTCAAGGTCATTGGAACTCCATCCGGAGCTGCGGGGTGCGCTCGTTATACACGAAACGAAATAATATCATGGGAAAGTTTTGGAAGTTGTAAACCGTCATACTCATAAGAAAATTCAAAAATAATAGGTTAGTAGTAACACGTATATCACAATCATATTATCGACGTTCGCCATGCGCACGCCCGGAATAGGGGTTTGAAGACATCGCGCAACCCCGTGAGCCGTCTGTGGGGTAGTTTTCGTCGCGACGTCGCCTGATAGTGCCGCAACGTGTTGGTCGCAACATGATATCATAATTTGTCCAGTGTTTACATCGTCTTTGTGAAGAAAGTAAGTCTATTCCAGCCTGATATTTGTTTTCCTCTTATGTTATCGGATAAGTCCGTATGGATTTTCACCGTCTTACTTTATCTGTTGGTGCCGGCGATAATAAAAAAGTCAGACGCGTGTTGTTTTCTCACGTGTGCTCAGTTGGTCGCAGTTGAATGAAAATTTGGAATAATTATACTCCAAGTTGTAATTATCTGTTTTCAACACCACCCTCGAAATAATAAATACATATGTGTATGGGAAGTAAACTAAGGAAAATATAGCTTAGACGAGATTTAAAATTATTCACTAGAAACATACATATGTATGCATTAAGATATATTTTTGTGGTTTCACTGACCTCTATTTTATAATCATTTGAGGATAATTCGTTTGTCCTCCAGTTACAAACCGAGAGGATATTAATAATGGTAATAGATAATTAATAAAATTGTATTTAATTATATATCGTGTTCATCGTTTATTATTTGAACATTTTAATTAAAAACTACGTGACGTATTACCTAATAATACAAGTATATTACAGTATAATATACCTAATGTTCTGGGACCTGATTTATATTTTTCAATTTTGAGTATAAGATATTACAAGTAATATACTTAAGATTCTTGTGAACATGAATCCATTTTATTCTTCACTAGTTGTTAATTTTAAATTTCGAACAAAGTATAGTATTTTTTCAGTCCCCAACAAGACTCGCAGAATTGTAGAAAATTAGATTACTATTAAGTTGTACACAATAATTTATAACACATAGATACATCTTGTCGTCAGTTTATGCTTACACCATAAATTAAGGCATTTTACAACGTAAAACATTGATTAAGAAGTATTAAAAATACTTTAACATTTAACAGAAGTTTTGTGAACATATTCGGCAACTCAGTCGACGGGAGTAGGGAGTATTGCAATATGGTATTATGAGAAGTCCGGAAAATGGTTTTAAAATGAATATATATTGTACTTTATCTAAGTAGTAAGATTAAATTCTAAGTATTAGGTTTATCTTGTATGTATTTATTCGAATATACTTAAATATTTTTATTAATAAGGCGTTGAAAATAATATTCTCTACTTGGGTGTCGTATATTTATTCTCCTAGTAATTAGTAAGAAGTAATTCTATTCCTACTTCTATTCTTTGTCCTGTAAATGGTGTGTAATTGTGGACAACAAGATATACCCAACAGGATAATGTTTTTTTATAATATTCCGCAATATTTCCACTTATGGAAATATTTCACACATCATTTAATGAACATTGTATGTTTATAAAATTTGGAATGAAACATCAAATTAAAATGAAAATTTTTTTAGAGAAACTCATTAAACACCACAATTTTTATTTTTATAACAACTCCTGTAGGGGTTATCTTCAACTCTTCACTGAGAGCTCTCTATGCTCTAAAAAACCAAACGTTAAATTTGATACCTCATTTTAAAGCATATCTTGGGATCAATTAAAAAATGTATAACTTTGATTAATATATAACGAAAATATTCTTTTCGAACGGGTATCTATACATATCTAGTCATAGGGAACTAAAAATTATTACTAAAATCTTTTGCATTTCACCAGTAAATTCAAAATCATGATTGTCATATTTTGCGGTTAGTTTTGTGTTTGGGGGGCAACGGCCATACCACGTTGAACTACATGAAATATGAATACTGAAGTAAATAATAAACATATATAGGATAACGAATGCAAAACAATTACTTTTAGCAGGCTTTAGATTTTTTCCCTGACGAAACACAAATAATAAAAATAATTTTAAAATAAAATAATAATAATTTAAATATTACTTAAATAACTTGTTATTAAAAATAAATAATCCCCTGTATTAGAAGGGAACAGGGATATACACTCGAAAAAATAAATGACAAAATTGTGCAGCCAAGTCATAACATCGACAGAGCGACGTTGGTATCCCCTTTTTTGCAGGGAGTAGACGTCATCTAAACCATGTGGACGAATATCGAATAGAATGGCGAATGAAATGTTAATTTTTGTCCTGTGTCTATATGTATGTGTATATATATATATATGTACTTATGATCACGGCCGAGATTAAAGGCATTTTGTTTTCTATTTTCTGTGTACATTACGTCTATAATTCTGTACTATTGTTAAATGTAAATCAGTGACTAGAAAGTAATGAAGAGCTTTTAAAAGAAAGAAAGAGATCCTCGTCCGATCACCGAAGTCAAGCAACATCGGGAGGCAGTTAGTACTTGGATGGGTTACTGCTTGAAAACACCGCGCGCCGTTGCCGTTTTCAGCCTGCAGTGCTACTGGGTGGATTGAGTAGCCCAGTAGTACTGTTGCCGGTCCCAAGCCCGGAAGAAAGAGGATGGTTAGAGAGCCAGGTTAGCTGCCTACCCTCTGTAAAAACAGATAAACAGCTCATAGTACCGACGATATTCATCGAAGAGGAATAGGTCATAGGCCTACTTAGAAGAAGGAAGAAGAAGAATAATAAATTTTGTACTTGTACACAAAAAGTATTTCCTGAAATCCTGAATATGTTTTACAATATTTATTGTTTTAAATTTTAACACAAATGTGAACATACGTAAGAGATACGCAAAGATCAGGTCGACTCAGAAAATTAAATGATGATTTTAGACTTCAAGTAAAGCTCGATTTGACGCAACTCAAATGATGACTCAAAACACTAGATGAATATGTGGGTGAGAAATAATAGAGTAGCCTCCCGAGAACTCCTGATATAATCCCTTTAAATTTTTATTTATGAAGTTATCTAAAACGTAAACTGATGGAGAAATTAAATGGATTTATTTTCTAGAATGTTCATTATTTCAAATTTCGATATTATTGAATTCTGCACTTTAAATCGAGGCCAAAATCACATGGGCTATCTTAATATTTTAAAGTTGGAGTTGTTAGAGCTTATAATGTCGATGGTGAAGAAGTGAAAGCAAATCCTACAGGTGCTGTTCTGAAAATAAAAATCGATGTATCTAAGGAATTTCTTCAAGAAACACTGAATTTAGTTAAACTAATTTTATTCACAACTGTCGAGATATAAATTTTGGTCGAGCTTAGGTATGTGAATATACTACATATATTACAGAATATCTCTTGAATATATTTCATCGTATGACCTTCTCTCATACCCTCGTCTCGTATATAATTAAATACGAGTACAATTAGATATTCTAGCTATAGACCCGTATAAATTTAGTAATGCATTTAAATATGTTTTGAGAACCCAATGTATTTTTTTTTAAACCCCACATCGTATACCGCTCTTACGGTTTGAAAAATGACGGAGGTTCGAAAGTGCCGTGCAGTTGAAGGCACACCCATATTTGCCTTTCTCATATGCCAGCATACACATTGCTTTTTGTTCGCGATATTTGAGTTTCTTGTATTTTTCTGTATGCATAATTGAATTGGAAAAGTTACATCAAACAAAAAACATCCTTCCCGTTCATTATATTTTTCCGTTCATGGACTCAATAATGCATGGCATAAAAAGGAAAACGTAATATTACCATACAGGCCGCATTTGAGCAATATAGAATTTTTAAAATGTTTACGTCGGCATTCAGATATACCGAATACTGTATTGAGTATTCGCAAAAAAAATGTAATTTTTAAAGCCTCATTAAATCGTGCTTGGCAAGTTATCTCGTAAATAACTTTTCGAGAAATTGGCGGAGGCGCCGCTGTCATTTTAATTTGTAAGAATATTGTATTATACACAAAATGCACAATATCAAAAATTCACTGACGCATATTTATCTACTTTAACTTTTTATATATTGCCCCTTGCCTGAAGTGTTGCTACAACTAAATTCAGACTTCTAACTTCACTTTTAAGAGAGATGACAACCTCAAAATTAAAAATCATTTTGCTCTGAAACCGTGAGAGATATTTGGATAAACTAAAAATAATATGTTAGATATTTATTAGTTCTATATTATATACTCTTTTCGTAATTTTGGTTTAGTTTTCAGGGGTGCTAAATAAGCAATTATTTCCTTCGGGTGTTTTTTATAACAACCCCTCGGGTTACATCAAACAACATAATTATATATAATCACTGACCAGTCTGCTATTATGTATAGAAGATATACTATTACATAAGTATTACTTTGTTGAAACATATTTAGAAAAATTAAAACTAATATAAACCATATGTAAAACATTTATTGCTGTCAAAATTGTTTATCCATATACAACTGTGTGTGGTGCTATATTTTCTTTAATAGTTATATTAGTGACATCAAATATATGGGTTAATATTTCAGTTCACTTATTTTCTTGTAAATATTTGACATTTAGAATGTCCCCATCGCCCATTAGTTTTACAAGTTAATATAGTGCTTGTGACTTGTGGTATGTACCTGTAAACAGTATCTTGAGATCATTCACAGTACGTTCCGGAAAGTTCATCAGACTTTTGAAATCAGAGGTTTAAAAGGTTTCTTGCGGCGCTTCAATTTCTGGGTTTTAACCAAATCTTGCAACATATTTTGTTGGGTTTCAAGATATTATATATAAGTAATTATAATGTCGGCAAATTCTGGATCAGAACACAATCTATTTCTAAAAGGATCGTTTAAAAATCCAGAAATTCAACACAATGATCTCACTGCGGGTAACAATTTATTGTTATTGTGCAATAGTTGATATTTTTGACCAATGGCTCCATGAACAGCCTCGACAACTCATTGTATATTGGTCTTCATGAATTGGCTTTTTCAGTCATTAACTACGCACAATTGCTGTTGCAAGCTGGCATTAAAACATTATATCCTAGGTTCTTTATGTATCTCTGCTGCATCGCGAATTGTGTCATTAAAACCATGCCAATGATGTTTGTTTTTACTGTACGATATTTCATTGCATGCCAACGACATCTGTAGTACAAATGGTGAAAGGTTGCATTGTGGTGATTTCTTTTACCAAGAATAGGATCTCCTTAGGTAGACATTGCTTCTATTTTTTTCATGCCTAACGTAGTTACCGTCAAGAATTAATGCCAATATGGAAGCTTCGGTAGCAAAAAGCTCTTTTGCTTCGGAAGCAGTCCCATTAACTATACTATCCCCTCTAGACTTTGCATGTATTCAGAAGCAGATCGATAGAATATCCTTTTCAAAAGCTTTTACCTAGTGGAAATAATCCGACACCTGCTGTCGTCGTTGCAGGACTAATATTTTTTAAATCATTACATTTAAACTTCCGCTCCGTAGCTTGAATAAAAATATTACCAATGCTTGTAATTGTTCGTGCTTCATTATTCTTCATACTAGGAAGCATTTCTTGCAAGTAACTTTTAAGATCATTAGTTATTTAAGATCAGTAAATATGCGAAGTTCTTCATCAGTTAAAGATAATTCGTCATTCATTATCATCGTAATATCTATTGTTGAAAAATAATGCTGACGATTAAAGTTTCATGCAGCACCACAAACAGTTATATATAAATAAACAATTCTGACCGATATACACGGTTTATATACAGGTGACATTAATTTTTATTTTTTCTTGCTATGTTTCATGATATTCACACGTATGTAATTTCTATATATAATAGCTGATTAGTAAATTATTATACATAATTACTTTGGTTGGTGTACTTCGAGGAGTTATAAAAAACGACCCTAAAGAAATTCTTGCTCATTTTACACTTCTATAAATTAAGCTAAAATTACGAAAAAAAAATACTATGAAACTAATGAATATCTAACATCTAGTTTTTATTTTATTTAAATATTTCTCATAATTTCAGAGAAAAACGTTTAACCTAAATTTTGACGTTAGGGGTTGTCACCCTCATATTTCTCTTAGAAGTGAGGTTGGAGGTTTGAAATTAGTTGTAGTAATACTTCAGGCAAGGAGTAATATATAAAAAGTTAAAGTAAATAAGTATACGTCAGTGCATTTTTGATATGTTAAACCGGCTAGACACTTATAAATATTTTTTGATGTCATGTTTTCTCCCACCCAATCTTCATATACAAATATTATACGCGATTACAATCATGTTATCTGTGGGATCGAATTTGTAAATAAAGATATTTATTGTAACTAAAATTACATAAAAAATAAATAATTTAACCTTAAACTAACACCTCCGCCATTTTTAAAATATTGTTTGCCAAAGCTTGGTGATTTATTACATGTTAAATTAATATAAAATATATTTTTTGTATTTCGATTATCTTATTATGAAAATATATTAATTATAATGAAATTTAACTATTGCTTACAACTTAATTTCTTTTCCTTCGACACAAATAATATTCTTAGATTGGATAAGAGTCGCCGACTTCCGAATGTTCTTTGACATTGTCAGCAATAATATAAGAAACAGCAGCGACCCTAGAACAGAACCTTGTGGAACACAGGATGTTATTAATGGCGTAACATTTAAAAGCAACATTACCTACTGTATTAGGCTTTTTTTTTTCTAAAACTAACTGAACATTTAAAATAATATTATTTTGCGTTACATATACAAACATTTAGGTGTATATACTTTTTTCCATAATTTTGAGATTGCAGGAATAATTAACCGAAGTAAATATTAGACGAAGATACAGAACTATTTACTTTAGGTAACCAATCCACTAACCAATATAGGTAACCAGCCTCCAAGCATAAATTAATAATATCTGTTATCTATTGACAAATCATTTTGCATTAATATTATAACATCCGTATGTATTGAATGTTATATCAAATATTGTACCTCTTACCCCATCTATGGATAGCTTTTAAATCTGCTTCCACTTAAAGTTTTATCAAACTCTCCGTAATGACAGCTGATTTTATAGCATCGAATTGCACAACTAAGGACTTTATTTTCTATTAATTTCATAAATAATAAAACACTGAATTTAACCATGTTCCTAATTGTAAAAGAATTGGTTGTGCAGATTCTGGAACAACCAGGATACCATTTATGAAATAGGCGCTATGAGAAAAAACTCTTGTCAATTATCAATACATCCGCATCTGGATAACACATTCCAATAATTTCTGGTTTAAGATGTAATATATATAAAGTGTGCTATTATCATTTTGAAATAATTTGATATATTGATGTAGTATAATCTATATTATAATTATATCTTTATTGTTATTATAACCTTATTTTAAAATTTCTTATCAGCGCCTCCGCCAATTTTATAAAATTTGTTTAGTAGAATGTATTAAATTAGAACACATTTGTATGAAGAAATATCCAACTCCAGATACGGAGCTATTTTAGTAGAACATTTTTCAATCCACTAATATGTGATAAATACACAGATGAACGCCAACATGGATCACGTGTTCATACTATAAAGTTTTCTACATATTTTTTTTAGAATCTGCTCTTTCGTCCACGGCTAATCATGGTTTTCTATTGTGTGTTTCGGATTCAGTATTATATTGAAGTATCTCGCGCACATATAATAAATGTCCTTGCAACATTTTTCGACTGGGCACTATTCACGTAGGTTTATATTTGTTTCAAAATTGATGAAACTGTTCTTTATTTAATACAAATAACGGCATAAATACAGCATAACAATTAAGTCGCAGATAAATTCAGTTTTTTTTACCATATTTCTTGTGTTTGTGTGTTTCAATGTTTATATGCTTTATACACAAATATATTTTAAAGGTCAACAAACTTCGATTATAAATAAAATATATTATTTAAGACCCATTAAGTTTTAAATCAAGAAAATCACAAATGAGCCTCATACTGTGTTCAAACAGTCGCGTGTTATTATTATAATTATATTATATAGGTTTGGGCCTCATCAGCCACTGATCGTATGGGTAGTCCCTTGGCGATCCCCTCTTATCCGGGTCATTATCCAAAAATGCTATCCCATAAAGGGAGCAATTTAGGCACGTACCCCGCCTTAAGCCTCGCCTCCTCTAGGACAGCAGGGGTCCCTAATATAAGATACCTCTTCTCCTCCAGTGCGGGGCAGGTGTAAAGAAGATGAATCGAGGTTTCCTCGTCTTCTTTACAGTATCTGCAGGCCGGGCTATCAGTCAGCCTCAGCTTGTGCTTATATGCATTCAGGCTACTATGGTGGCCCGTTATGATTCCCACCAGGGTTCTGGCTTTGTGCCTGTTTAATTTAATGAATTCTTGGGCCCATTTCTCAATCTCTGAGTATTCGATGAAGAGTTTGGTTATTCGACAACCCGTTACTCCTCTCCATCTTTTATTGTGCTGGTCTCTTGCCCCGCCATTGATGCGGTTTCTGATCAGATTCCGACTTATTCCCACTGCAGATTCTGGTCCATAGAGGTTTTCTCTGGTCCCTAGTCTGGCAAGGTCATCTACAATTAGACTTCCCTTAATGCCATTATGCTCAGGTATCCATAAGAGTTCCACCGGTCCCCTCCCTACCAAGTGGTTCAATTCTTCATAGCAATTATAGACCAGCTTCGACTTTGTCGTTGCTGAATTCAGGGCTGCCAACGCCACCCTGCTATCCGAGCAGATACATACCTTCTCCTGGGTCCGATTTTGGTCGGCCGCCAGAACACCGTATGTAACTAGCTTGGTCTGGAGTGCGGTAGTGTATTTGCCTAAGGGGAAGGTTTTACCTATCCCGTCGCGTCGCCTATACAACCCCGCACCTGCTCTGTTCCCACTCTTGGCTCCATCCGTGTACTAGATGTCTCCATTGAGCGGCAATCCAGCTCGACCCTTCATCCAATCGGTCTTACTGGTGAGGGTGATCTTATATTTCTTGTCAAACAGGAAGTGGACACCCGTACTGTCAGAGGGTATCCATAGGAGTCCCTCCTCAGCTAGCTCTCTTGAGAGTCTATTCAGATCCCTTACCTTCCTATTCATGTTTCCCACCCTGTGCATTGCCTTTGCGGCTTCCGCTTTCAGGATGACATCAAGAGGTGGTATCCCCGTCAGTATCCCCATCGGCTCGATCGGTGTTGATCTTGGGGCTCCGGTTATACTTCTGAGAATCAATCCTCTTATCTTGTTAAGTCGGTTGGCTTCCGACTTTAAACAGGCTCTCTCCCACTAGACCAGTGCTGCATACGTCAGTCTGGGTTTGAGAATTCCCTCATACATCCATTTCATGGTTTCCGGTTTCAAGCCCCAGCTACTACCAATGGCTCTTCTCAGTTGCCAAAGTGTTGCTGTGATCTTGGAACATATGTGATTTAGATGTTTTCCCCATGACAGTTTCCCGTCCAGGATTACTCTAAGTATTTCACTTCGCTATTATAGCTTAGTTTTTGTTGTGTTACAAACACGTGTGTTATTACAAACTGTTGGCATATTTACACCAAAGGAAACGTTACAGACACGGGATAGAAATACTAATATTTATACTACCGTAGCAAACAAAAGGACAGATGTTCAAACACGACGGCGAAGCTAAACTGAATTTCTTATATCTAGATCGATTTAAATATCTCAAGATTGCACAACGGCATCTCGGCTGCCACGAAGTTACCTGAGTGTAATATGACTGATGTATTTTACAAAATTAAACCAGTTATTTTATATTCGCCATGTTTACTATACATATTTTTGAACGAGTATCTTTATTCTGACTTTTATTTGATAGTTAACTTTATAAACTTTTGCAGCGCGATAATAAAGTAAGGGTTATGTAAATGATTGATTTTTTACTCTTACATCCCCTTTTTAATGACGGCTTTAATGCTGAAGTGCGGCTCTCACACCTGCCAAGTTTTTATATCCGCAGTGATTTAGTTGTTACCAACGGTGTCAAGTGCAAGTAACTCATTAACATTTCACTCCATTAAATTGTCAGCTACTAATTCTTCCGCCCTTGTTCTGTGCCCCTTTCACGTAAACCCTACTTTTTGCTGGACTCCGCTCCGTGAAAGTAATGAAGGTTTTTGTTGAGCGAGAAGCAAGCGAATTGAGAGATTTTATTAATATTCAAGAGGACATTAAATTACAAGGAAATTTTTATACGAATTGCTACTAAGGGAATAAGCAGTAGACGTATAACTGACATTGAGAAGTAATAAACCGTGATGAATTCGATAAAAATCATGTTAAATAAAGATAAACTGAAATAATGGACATTAATTAACTTGGGAAGTTCCGGTATATTCTCTAATCATCATCATTAGGTCATCAGTCCTAAGACTGGTTGGACGCTAACCTCCAGCTTCTCCTATTACTATTTGCGAGCAGTAGTCTAGTCTAAGCCTACCTAAGCCTTTCTTCACTCCTATTTCTGCCTCCAAAATATCGCGGACTATTCCCCCATGCCTCAGCAAGTGGCCTTCCATTCTATCTCTTCTCTTATTTATGTTTTTCCACATACTTCTTTTCTCGCCGACTTTATCCAATACTTCTTCGTTTCTAACCCTATCAGTCCATGGTATTTTCATTATTCTTCGCTAACACCACATCTCAAAAGCTTCTAATTTCTTCCTACTTGCTTCTCCTACCGTCCAGGTTTCGCAACCGTATAGTGCCGTGCTCCATACATATGTTTTCAAAAATCTCTTCCTTGTTTCTAAGTTTATTACCCCCGAGCATAAAAGTGATTTCTTTTTGTTAAAAGCTATTCGACCCTGCGCTATTCTTTGTTCTATGTCTTTATCGCTTCTTCCATCCCAATTTATTTTACTTCCTAAATAATTGAAGTCTTTGACTTCCTCCAATCTTTCATTATTAATTTGTACTTTCGTTTTTGCTCTGCTGTCGCGCCCTCTGCACACTAACACTTTAGTTTTCTAATAAATACAAGAATTTGTAGCAGTGAATAATTATTTACCTCTTTAAATTCTTATTTAATTTTATCTACATGCCGCAAAACTATTAGCCAGTGATCATTACCCATCATGTAAAATAAATAAATACAAATTTTGCAATGACACGATATAAGTATCAAATATACAGTAAAGGAATAATAAGAATGTAATATAGTAAAATATAAAAGGTATACTTATATTTATAAACACTAAAGTAACAATAATTTAAGTATTTAAAATTTAGTACTTTAGTAATAATATTAAAGATTGGAATACAATTAATAAAACAATTGTTATCTATATTTAAGCGAAACGTTTGACAACGTCAGTATTTATTTTCAATTTGAAATATCGACAGCATAAAGGGCGTCTGAATTTGATGTGCCACTGTCAATGTATTTTTTTAAATGAATACCTTATAATGTTTTATATTTTTCAAGAGCCCTTTAACAGACATTTTAAACAATATAATATTTCAAAAAATAAAACCCGCCACAGGTAGGATTCGACATCTGTCCCGGATCGGAACCGAACGACATACAGCTGTTTCGAACTTATTAGTTCTCATCAGTGCCGTACACGGTACGCCGATCCAGAACAAATGCCGAATGAACTCTATGGGGTATACATCTTTATCGATACGATCTCTGTCAGTAACATATAAGTCGGAAATCGAGAAAGGAACCACCAAACCGCCAAGCGACTATCAAAGTAGGTCCCCAATAGCAAAGCTATTACATAATCGCTCTAGAAAACAACTACTCCTCAGGCTAAAAGCCCGCCAGGCATTTAATTATATCCAGAAGCGACCCTCGACCCATTTCTCGTGTCTCTGCGCGATCAGATCAGGTTTCAAAAAGTAAAACCCGCCACAGGTAGGATTCGACATCTGTCCCGGATCGGAACCGAACGATAGAGTTCATTCGGCATTTGTCCTGGATCGGCGTACCATGTACGGCACTGATGACAACTAATAAGTTCGAAACAGCTGTATGTCGTTCGGTTCCGATCCGGGACAGGTGTCGAATCCTACCTGTGGCGGGTTTTATTTTTTGAAACCTGATCTGATCGTGCAGAAACACGAGAAAGGGGTCGAGAATCGCTTCTGGGTATAATTCAATGCCTGGCGGGGCTTTATCCCGAGGAGTAGTTGTTCTCTAGAGCGATTATGTAATAGCTTTGCTATTCGAGAACTACTTTGATAACCGTTTGGTGGTTTGGTGGTTTGGTGGTTCCTTTCCCGATTTCCGACTTATATGTTACCGAATATAATATTTGAAATTTTACTTGCGTGCCTATCGTGTTATTAGTTGATAAATTGGAATATTTTGAGACATTTAACTAAAACTTTTACACGGAATTCTACAACAGCTAGATTGGCAGCATTTTGTTAATGTTACTCATATTGGTGCAGTTTATCCAACCATGAAATAACGCATGCAATTTTTTTTTAAAGGGATACCATATAATGTTTTATATTTTTCAAGAGGCCTTTAATACACATATTAAAAAATATAACATTTACCATGTTATTTTCGTGCCTACCGTGTTATTAGTTTTCAAATTGAAATATTTTGGGGAATTTAATTAAAGCTCTCACATGAGATTCTACAACATATAGATTGCCAGCGTTTTACTGCTGTTACTCATGTTGGTGCAGTTTATTCAACCATGAAATAATGCAGGATGAGTAAAACAAGTTAAATTCGGAAACAAATTTACTTGAACTAACAGAAGCAATGTTGCATAGAAACCTAATATTTACATAATTGACGAAAAATAAATAAATAGATTAATAAGAAATAAAAACACATCTAATTTACTGTTCCATAGAAGCTTCAAAACATTTAGTGCTACAGCCCAATTGTATCCAAATTCATTTAGAACACTTCTAATACCTTGAAGTATAGTCTCCAAAATTCATTTTTAATTCTCGACGTCGAGCTTTTCAAGTACTGATATACAAATAATCACACAGATTAAAATCCAGAGAACGAATCATTTATTCTATAAGCCACCTTCTCTCATTCTAGTGACCTTTCAACATATTACATGAAAATTGCTTGTCTATTTATCCTTTTAATACACGATTAAAAATATGTTTCTAAAACCCTGCCCCTCACTATCATCATCCCCATCGTCTAGGCGTGATACTCGCGCGTCTAATGAGGATTTTATGATTTGTCCAATATCGTACATTATGCCTGTTGATATTTTCATTTGAAGAAAATGTTACCTCATCCGAAAAAAATGAAGCTGGAGATGAAAGGTATTTCTTGTTGCATATTTGCATCCGAAGCTCCAAGCCGTGATCTGTATTGTCTTCACTTAATTCATCAACTAGTGTCATTTTATTTGAATGTCACTTTTCTGTCTCAGAAAATTCACGATATTCATTGTGTGTTTGCTGGTATACTCAACGTGATATCATAGTTAATATCTGGTAGTACTTTAATGGTTTCAAGTTCCAAGTGAAAGAAGTAAATTTCGAATGAATATACATATTTCAAGCACCAAAGAATTTGGAAAGACTTTTAAAGCGATAAAGGAGTATTTTTAATGCGGCGATGAGACTAGTAACAGTATACACAGCTAAAACACTGTATTTTATAAACAACAATAGAGAAAAATAATTTTGGAACTAAAAAAGACACAAAGAGAATTTACAAGATATATAAGTCATGCAAGGACTTGGAGAAATAAGATTGTCAGTTAAAAAAGCTCAAAGATTAAGATCGTTTGGACATACATGGCCAATAAAGAGAAATAATTAGAGGTCTGTAGAAAAAAGGCCCAAGTAATACCAATGTGATGGCAAGATCAAACTACAGGAGACTACTAAAGATGGAGATAAGTAATTGGAGAGAAAACATTATGGACAGGAAACAACGAATAAAGCAAAACCATGCCATGATCTGTAGAAAAGAATATTAAGAACGAGAAATATTCGGACGGATCCAACATATCAAACAAATCAGAAGAACTAAGGGAATCAGCGGTTTCTGTTCAAAATGAAGCCTGCTGATCTGTAAATATCAGCTATCCATATTGAATGGCCGACTATTTCGGAGGATTTGAACCCGGTAGAAAATGTGTGAGACCATCAAGACTAAACTTCTTTTCATCATTCCATACCTAAGTCTAGTACCATGCCTATTACCTAAACCCAGGGGCGTAGCGTACATGGATGCGAGTGATGCGTCGCATCCCTTAAATTGGCAAATTAGTGTTATTTAAAAGTTCAATCGATTTATTCAATTATCCCAATATTTTAATTATTTTAAACCGACCGCAAACATACATTATTTCCTTTAAACGCTACCATCATTTTCTTTTATTTCAAATCGGCCATGAAGGCACCCGAAGTTATTGGACTCCCGCGTTACTTGCTGCAGTTCTGAACTGCGATGGTCCACTTTACATCCAAGCTACGCATTAGATGGAAAAAATGGTCAGCGATCTTACGCAGTGAACAGTGGAACCTCGAGTGGATGTTGTCGTTATTTCTGGACTCAATCATGCGATTATGTGAACGCATCTTGGCGACTTTCGCCATAACATAAGGAAGATTTGTAAGCGCTGTTTCAGGTAATTGTGGAAAATGAATATGAGGAATAGGATCGAGAAATCGTTATTTGTGCTAGAGGCCTTTTAACTTTATTGCGCGACTTTGATTTTAATTTTTTCTTAGCAGTGTTTTCTGCAATATCCCCACATTCCGAGAGTATTTAAAATTCTACAGACAAAAATATCAGATATTAGTTACTGCAATAAAAAGATCGTCGATTTCAAATCATATATTCAAAAAATAAGGGATGAGTTTAGTGACTTTTGGGACAGTATACACAGATTTGTGTTAGAAAATCAACCAAGTAAAAGAATGCGTTTGGATTGAATTCCTGAAGAAGATAAGAAAAGCATCTACGCACGATTGTTTTATGAAATTTTGGACGTTATTACTTTGAACATTAGTGAACGGTTTAGTGAAATTTCTAAACTGAAATTCTTAAATCTACATTTAACACAATTTACTTCATTCGTGAAACGTTTTCCTGACGAACTTTTTTCTTCTTTAGTAGATATATATGGAACATTCTTTGACGCAAATCCTTTATAAAGTGAACTTTATAGTAATCCCAATATGAAAATGAGCACTGTATTTGAGTTTCACCAATATATTATGTCCTTTCAATTATCCTCTGTTGTCCCAGAGTCATCAAAATTACGTCGTTTAATTTTGACTATTCTTGCCACAAGCAGTTCCGCGGAAAGATTATTTTCATGTTTAAAGAGAATAAAGACTTAGCTGCGAAATTCTCAAAAGCAAGAAAGACAATCAGCTTTAACATGAATAAATATTGAAAGTGTCTTGTTAGAAAATATGAGATCGTCTCCAACATTTGAAGAAACAGTGATAGACGTTTTCGCTGGACAAACAAAAACCGAAGAATTGATCTTCATTTTAAAAATTAGGATATATACCCCGGTATAATCATTTTAGGTTCGTGTCTTTTTTTATTTTTACCATTTTCATGTGACCTATCATACATCTGACTATACCTCTTCCCCTTATAAAATTTTTATCACATACCTACATTTTGTTCTCACGCTACGCCCCTGCCTAAACCTATTATCATGTTAATATTAAAATGATAATTCTCCTAAAGCAAAATTGACAGGTAGTTCATTAAATGAATAACAAAAATGTTTTCTCTATTTTTTTCTTTACGTTTATTTCCATATCAACTATGTTTCTTTATATGTATATACAAATTATGTTCTATTAATAATATATTTGTAATTTAAGAATATTGCGTTACATGGTATATAGATCTAACCCCTTCATGTAAGCTTATTTATGGAGTTTGAAGTTGAATAAACGGTACTATTCACTTCATTGCTATTTGTCGAGTAAAAAGCTCTCTTATCTTGCCGATAAATGGAACAGTCTACCTGAGCCTAGCCATAAAAACAAGCCGCGGTGTGTTTTGAGATTTTTTATTTGGCAAATAGCGATAAAATAAACTATACATGCATACTTTGAAGTGTCATCTTTTTTATCGTCGTATTACTTGTCGTTATCAGTATATCCGATTACATAACTTTATCAAATGCACGCCTCTATTCATGACTGTAAATTCTAATTTCGCCACCCCGTGATTTTCGTGAAACTTAACGCGCACAACTTTATACCATTAGATGAGTTTTTTGCTGCTAGGGTACAAGGGATGTGCCAGTCGTCGCTTGAGAACTTATAACCCCCTTTTCGGCGTAATAAGATGAAAATCTAAGGGTCGTAGTTAACAGTATAGGGTGATTTCGAGAAACTTCAAACTTCCACCGTCGTTTCGATAATAGTGAAAGTAAGCGTAACTGAATGAAGTTCTTGCAATTAACGGATAAACGTCGGTGGTGGATTTAATCCATTTAAGTTCTTGAAAGGACAAGAGCAATTGAGTCATGGAATTGTGGTAGAAAAATATGTGGGAAGTATGAAATTGCATTGTTTTTCAATTGAACTGAGAACGTTCAAGACGGTAGAGTGCTAAGATTTGGAGCAACATAGTTAACAGATTGCTTCAATTAAAATAAGCACGTATATGAGAGATTCGAGCTATCAGGAACTAACAGATAAATTTATTTTCTAGGTAATAAGTAGAATAATAACCAAAGTTAGATGTTAAATTATATTAGATTGGTCACATTAGATCACAACAGCCTTCAACAGTTCAATAGGGTTAACATTCACATCACAAAACACTATCGAAGGGAAATAAATCAAAAGGACCAAAAAATTATACTTGCCTGATAGTAGAAAATATAAAAACACATCTTCAGTTAACAGAATGAAAATGATTAATAATGAACAAATTGTTCATATGTATTGTGATGTTGATTATGGTCACATTAGATGGAAAAGTTAGATTAGATCGGTCACGTGGTCTAGTGAATAACGCTCCTCTATTTATTACATACTTAAGCAGATTTTTCATACCTTTTTCCTGCACATAAACATAAATAAATACAGTGTATTGGTAAGGGGAGTACAAAATTAAAGAAATAAATTTTAGAAAAAGCTGGTGGATCCGTCAAATTTAATTTTAATTGCGCATTGTTTAAAATATAATTGATACATGCAGGCTAATAATTCATGTAGAAGGTTTAAGTCACATGTTTTTTCTTATTGACAACCAAACATCAGATACCGTAGATAATAATATTATTAAAATGTCCCTGTTACGTCACTTAAAAGAGAAGAAAAATACGACCTATGTAAAATTAATTTGGCTTAAGAACTCAATGGCGATGAGCCTTATCACCGATTGGAAACTGGCAAATCATGGTAGATGTACGAGAGGGTACCCAAAAGAAAATGAAGTAATATTGTGGTAGACGGAGTTTTTGTAGTACCACTTTCTGCCACTAGGAGCGTATAGAGCTACCATTCTCGAGTCAGTAAGCCAAGCGTCGTCGCTAAAGAAGATTGAGTTCGGCTTGTGTGAATTTTTCAGTGAGATTTATTATATATACTTGTCATTTTTGCAATGGTTGATTCTTGTGAACAGCTCGTGGCCATGAAGCTTTGCTTTTTGCTAGGATAAACTGGCATAGAAACTCTTAAAATGTCAAAGGTGACCTACAAGGATGATACTATTGGGAAAACTCAAGTGTTTGAGTGGTTTTCTCATTTCTAAACAGGTGAAATGTCAATTGATGATAATCCTCGCTCTGGTCGCCTTTCCACGGCTGGTACCGAAGAAAATGTTGAAGAAATTCGCGAAATCATCCTGGAGGATCGACGACGAACTATTGACGAAGTTGTGGAGCTATTTGGAGTGACTTGAAGTTCAGCGAATTCTAACAGAATATTTGGGGATGAAAAGGGTGGCTGCTAAATTCGTGCCTCGAGTGCTGACTGCTGAACAAAAACAAGGTCGCGTGGAAGTATGTTATGATTTGAAGGAAGAGTTTCGAAATGATCCAAACTATTTTTCCAAGATCATCACATGTGACGAATCATGGCTCTAGGGTTACTCTAAACTCACGATCGCGCGCTGTTCACGCGGTTCACGCTGTTCACGAGAATCAGCCATTACAAAAACGACGAGCACACAAACAACTGTCACTAAAAAAAAACCACAATAGCCGAATCGAACCTTCTTTAGCGACGAAATAGTAGTTCTATACGCTCCTAGTGGCAGAGCGTGGTACTTCAACAACTCCGTCCACCACAATATCAGTTCAGTTTCTCTTATGTTCCCCCTCATGTATAGGCGCAGCGATAAATACATTTGGAAGCAATTTGGTGCAATTATAAATCCTTATCGGTAAAAGAAGCCTTTACGAATTTTATATTATTTGGTAGATTATTAGACAACCGTTTGACGGTTTAATCCAGGTGGTTCCTGTATTAGCTTTTTAATCATCTACACGTTTTAGGGAATGGTATTGGAGATGCTTTTCTTTTAATTTTTGGTCTACGTTTACGTTTTAGTTATCGTTCATGTTTTGGTTTTCATCTACGCTTTATCATGAGCGAGTGCAAAGTCTTTTCTGATCATACCCGTAGTATTTGAAGGCTGAAACAAATTACTGTTTTGCCGATCGACGACGAGATTTGAGGCTGAGATTTAGTTGATATTGACGAGTAGCGAGAGAATATTGAACCGGTTATGAAAGGATTAATAGATGCTATAAAGTGATGTAGCAACTGTGTTATAACCTTAATCTCTACATACTGATAAATACAGATTATTTTCTCGTTGGTTTCATAATAGAAGGGAACCAAACCTAATTAATTATAAATGATACTCCCAATTGTTCTATTGTTTATTGTTATATGGTTAATAAATGTATAAATAATTTTGTATTTATGTAGCTAGTTTTAAGCTGCTTTAATTGTTATTTTTTTAGAGTACACTCTCGTCTATACTATTAAGTTTACACTTAACCTTTGCTTTTAAATAAAAACTAATTTAATCAATATATTTCTTTCGATAGCTGGTCCCTATTTGATCCCTAAATATCTGATTTATTTACACAGTGGCGTACAATACCTTATAAATTATATTCCTATTAAATGTAATAAGATTAGTTAAGATTTCAACGACTCTATGTAATATGAGTTTATTTAATCGGGTTAATTGAACCAACTGACGCCCTATTATTTTTATTCTCAAACTTATTTTTTATTATGCAAATATATTCATGCATATATTGTGTAATGGAAGGCACGAAACCAAAGAGTCGATAAATATTTCGATAAACCCACGCCTACACTGAGACAGCAACCTAGCCATATTTTGACACCGAAATTTTGAAAGAACTATTAAAATGCTTTAACAACAGTAATAGCAAATAATATGGAAATGACTACGATATAGTTACGAAGGCAAAGAATGTCAATATTTTTCTTCCGCAAGCAAAGAACATAATATCTCTGACTTTAATAAAAACATTACACGGATAGCTACGTTTACATGAATAGCTACGAATACAATACGTTTGATAGGGTATTGACAGATTACTTAAAGGGTTCGTCCTTCTCCTAAAGATTTAATACTCGCAAGATATATTTTGATACCAAAAAATAGGTAGAAGCATGACCGCAAATTCCATTGTTGTGTGACATCGGCCAATATGCCAAGCTTGTTGATAGAAACCGCTATCTGATACCTTGCCTGGCCTTGTTATTGCCCGTTATTGCTCTGGTCATCATCCTTTAATTATAAGTCGGTTGACATTGATGTATCGAATTTTGATTACACTTCAATCTGGTAAGCTAATGCATTTTTATTGCGGAATGCTCTACAAGCGGCTGCAACCGCTCTTGCTCTGATTTTTACATGAATATGCATCGAAAGGGGTGGCGTTCTTTAGGCGGGCGGATAGATATAGGGTAAGCGTACACATATGCGGTAACAAAAGTCCCTGAAACTCAAATCAAAGAGAAATGTACATTTGCTCCCCGCCATAGCGATAGTACGAATGGAATAAGTTTCTTGCTAGGAGATTGTCCATAATGATAGATAATTAAAATCCAACCTTTCATATATCGGTGAATTTTTCATATTTCTACATCTTTCAACATCATGTCATCAAAAGAAAATTATGTACCTAGTTTAAATTATATTATAATGCATATTCAACAAAAGGAAATATTTGGTTAGGGATGCAAAATAGGTCATTTATATAGGAATTAAAAACGAATATAAACACACTGAATACACTGAGAAAATGAATTTGTTGAAACGCATTTTTCTGAAGTTTCCTCTTTCAATAATGTTAAAGAAAATTTTTATTAAAAATTATTAATGAAGTTTTTCATTTAAATAAAATATCATTTTATATAAATGAATGAATATTTATATAAGTGAATATATAAAATAAAACTTATTTTCTATTTCATTAAAATATGAGTAATTAAAATATGTTTATTAAAATTAAAAACTAATAGTAATTTTCCCTTTTTAATTATGAGGACAATAAAATAAAATAATGGTTGTGACAAACATATTCAGTACCTTCTCCAGCTCTGTACATATAATCAGAGAGGTTATATTATTATATTATAGAGATAACCATTACGTTTAAGAAAACTGGACTGCCAAAGATGGTTCGAAACATAATTGATTTAATTATAACCAAAGTACTATAACAAGGATATAATCTGAAACATACAACTAAAAATACTACTGCGCTACGTATTTTTGATGTTTTTATGCCTAAATATTTTATTGAAGATAATTCTACTGTTATAGACATATTATTTCATATAAATATTTAATATTAACTTATATACTATAACAAATATCATTCTATTACCCACTAGACGTAGCCAACGACTTTTCACCAGGGTCCGGGGTACGTCTATATGGATAAATTTGCTCTTCTCGCTGGTACTAATGTTGATTAAATCCTAAATTTTTTTTTAACTCCAAGTACATTCATGAGCTACCAATTGGCATAATTGAATTGTATAGTGCTTATGGGTAGGTATGAGTTTGAGTCTTACATTTAAGTAAATACAGTGCTTAAAATTAAAAATTCCAAACTAGTTCCCATGAAATATTCTTAGGGGGTTTCGTTTCTTCTTAAGCCGATCAGTGTCGTCACTATTATCTAATAAGTTGATGTCTGTGGGTTTATACGTTTTTCAAAGCAATTGATGAAACACGCACTCGCGTAAATATTTTCTTCACGCACTAGTCGCACTTGAAATTGTCGGTGTAATGTTCGATTTGCCACGTACATCTGTAACACATCTTAATACTTTTGACTGAAATCTTTAGAGCATTTCAGTATTTGAGACACTAGAGATTCTCTACAACTCTATCCCGTACGACCATATCGGTTTTAATATCACAATGTACACTAATAGTTTGTCGTCTAGAGAGAGTGTTGATTTTCGATTAAATAACCAATACAGTTGATTAAATTGTAACCCAAGGTGCTTCCTCTTTATGAAAATATGTTTTTTCCAATTAATTCTGTGATTGAGATGTATGCCTAAGTATTTTGTGTCCTCTTTTCGGAGGAATTCAATATTATTAAACATAACTGGAGAGTAATTTTCCTTTCTCAAAGTAAATGTAACATGTAATGACTGATTCAGTTGCATTCATTTTACATTTTTGGAGCTACATCTTGATATCATCTATTGAGTTTTGAAGTTTATTAGATGCCGCGGTTGAATTTTCATTGACTGATATCAGCGCTGTATCGTCAGAAAAAGTAATGAGGGTCACTGTTGAGAAGACCGAGATGCCTCCTGTAAAGAGCTGGCAAAGAACTGGCTCTAACACACTACCTTGTGGCACACCAGATTGAATTATTTGTAATGGTGTGGTTTCTTCCCTACATCGAACCTAGGACAATATACCTCTTAAATATGAATCAAGCAGCCAGTGGTAAGTATGTGGGAGATTCTGCTAATAGCGGCTAACACTGACCTAGTTTTTCACAAAACACCAAAACTCTATACCCTACACTTGACGCGCGTTTCGCCAACAATGTTGGCATAATCTGGAGATGATTGAATCAGTTTTAATCATTTCCAGATGATGCCAACTTTGTTGGCGAAACGCGCGTCGAGTGTAATGTATACTGTTTTGGTGTTTTGTGGAAAACTAAGTCAGTGTCATCTTCACGCCAAAGGTTTCGACCTACTCCAGTATTAAGATAGCTTCACGATCAACGGAACTGAATTTCTATCATAAGGTTAGTGCTAAAAGATTAGACTAAGAGGAACAGATATTCGGTTTCTAAAAGCCTGTAAACGTCGATCAGTTTTTTAAACTTTATTCACATTAGAATTTCAACTTCACGCACCTCAAATAAGATCGAACAATTTCCGAAATAAAAATGGCTGGAACTAAAAGTCAAGTATATGTATGGTAAACGAAGTATGCTGTCATTATAAGCATATTATGGACTTTACAAAAAGCTTACCCATAAGCTGAATAATTTAGAACACGAACAGTGATGTGACTTTCAGTTCAGTTTCAGTTCAGTTTCTATCAATGAACACAAAATTTATTAAGAAAATGTCGTCGCAAAACAAGAAATTAAAAAAATTAATCAGTGAGCAACAAGCAATAGCTTCAGTAAAAGAAAAAGTTTCTCAGAAGATAAATATCTTCTGAGAAACTTGTAGAAAATCATTCTTTCCAATCGTGGATAAAGAAGAAATTGATCTCCTCAATAAGAGGTTAAATTTTGCATTACGTGCCTTCGAAAAGAGCCTAGATGAGACTGTTGTAAGTATTGAAAGTTCAATTCAACATATTCCTGCTACTTTTAAAGGATTTGTAAGAGAAGCTTGCAGGAATCATAAAAATGAGTATTAATCATCTCCAGATGATGCCAACTTTGTTAGCGAAACGCGCGTCGAGTGTAGTGAATAGTGTTTTGGTGTTTTGTGGAAAACTAAGTCCGTGTTATCTTCACACCAAAGGTTCCGACCTACTCCAGTATTGATAGTGGTCAATAATGTTTCAGTAATATTTTTTATATGACACTAACAGCAATGAAATGAGCTACCTAATTATTACCTAATTATTAAATAATGTACTACTAATTTAAACCCAAGAAAAATAAATTTATGTCAACTTTCCAATTGTTCGTGTTGTTGTCTCTTTTATATCAAATGCTTCTGAACTACATTTACAATAATAATATATCTGATTCTTGAAAACGCAGCTATATTTTTGCATTATATGCCCAATGTACTGTTAAGACAAATATATATTGCCTAATTTTCCACGTGTATGCATAATATAACATGGTGTCTAATATTATCATCTTTCAACAGGTTTCAATTGGCCAAAAATAAATCATAAATTTAGTCGCCGCAAATCTTCCACGTTATATCCATTATGACAAGGAATCGCATAAAATAAGGACTATTATTAAACGGAAATGTTTAAAACGCATAAATTTCAGAATTAATGTAAATTCTTGAGGCATAAAAGGAGCGTTTTATTGCAGGAGGAAGTTAGCAGTGAGCTTGATGCTTATTTAATTTATGTCGTCTTTGTAGCCGGGCTTATTTAGTTAACGAATTTAATAATAACAAAGCTAAATGAAAATTGTCTTGCCAGAGGAAGGTAGTAAGATTTCCATGATTGTTATAGCGATGGGTCTAGTTAATTTGATTTATTTAGTATATACCGGAATAAAATTAGACAAAGGAAATGTCACGAGCGTCGAGTTGTTGATTTCGCGAAATTCGCATACCACTAGTTGTCGCTGTATAAATTGGGAGTGAGTCAGGCGATATCAATAAAGTTCTTGAGTTATTATTTTAATAAACTTTTAATAGTTTTGTAATTATACATAGTATTGTATCCTAATTTAATGACATTCCATACAGGTGGCATATTATATCTTCTGTTACTACTAATAAATAATTGCAATTGTTTCACAAATGTAAAATAATTTGTACTTGTTTGTTAATAATAACGCTGTTTAAACTGATTTATAAAAAAACTACAGAAATAAGGAGATTATACTCCAACCCATCTGCAAATACCCTATATAATGACTAAACAAATTAGGTCAAAACAGCTATTCTCCTGGCTATATGCCAAACGCCGAGCATTGAATCACATGACAAAATTTACCGTATTTTGTCTAACAGAGTTAGCACTAAAAATACAGTGATTGTTCAAAACCACCAAGAAATGCAAAGTGTCACCTATCTCAGAATATCGTTAAGTGCAGACTGGTTTCAACCTTATCTTGGGACTCGTCAGTGCAGTGTAAACGAGTATACCTTTCACAGATGAAGCTCACATCTAAGGCATCTGCAGATGGGTTGGAGTATAATATCCTTATTTCTGTAGTTTGAATATTACCCTTTGAAGTTTTTACTCCGATTTAGATTGTTCTCGAAACTACCAAGAAATGGCGTTTGGTACGGTTCTTCTGCGGTGAAATGTAGCAACGTCTACTAGATGTAACTCTAACAGCAACTAGAAATGTAGCAATTTTTAGACGAACGGTCAGGAGAAGGCTTAGTAAAGGAGGATTGGGCAGTAGAAGATGAGCTATTACAGCAAGCACCACTGTTCATCAGAGAATATGGAGTTGGTAGACTGCGTTTTGCAAAAAAACATGTAAATTGGACCATTGATGACTATAAGCGAGTTTTGTTTTCAGACAAAACAAGAGTAAGCCTTAATTCACGAGATGAATGTCAACGAATTAGGTGGAGGCCAGGAGAGAAGTCATCTGCTTGCAATATCTCTTCGAGGATCCCATTTTTTGGTGGAACGATAATATTCTGGGGAGGAATTTGTTTTGATGGTCGCATGGATATAGGTTCCTATATGGTGGAGATCCATGAAGGCACATTTCTACGTAAAGAACATCCTAGAAGAACAAGTCGTACCATGTGTCCCGTTTGTCGAGGACAATTTCATCTCAATTTAAGATACGGCTCGGCCCCACGTTGCTAGAGAGGTACTGGACTACCTTTAATTTGTGAATATTCCAACTATGAATTTGCCACCAAGGAACCTAGATATGAACCTCATTGAAGATCTATGGGGTGCACAAAAACTATGAGTTGGGTACCACGTACCTACCCCTATGATTTAGGGAACTCGAACAAGTCGTATTCCTCAGGAAGTTCACCACTTGATAAATAGCATCCCCAGATGAATAAAATCAGTGATAAGAGATAGAGGAGGATCTACACGCTACTGAATTAAATCCTTACGATTTAATTTCACCTTCAATTTTTTTTTCTAAAATTTTTCATAAAAATTTCTTGTTTTAATTAGTTTCTGGGACGCATTAATTATGTTATGACTCATTTTAATTTTTCAGTCATCGACGTTTGGTATTTTGAGACTTTCGATTTAAACTAATCCATAAGCGAGACTAAATCAGGCGAACCAATTATTGACAAAAATTAAATGCTGCTGATGCCAAATATTCCTATCAGTATTAATATTACCGTCATTATAGAAATGTGTTCTTAACTTTAGAAGTGAGAAATCCAAATAACATTCGCTAGTTACTATGCCGTGAAAGAAATAGGGGCCGACAACTTGATTATTTATCAACCTATTTTTTTTTTGACAGTAAAAGACAATAAATAAATGACTATAAAACTCTGCATGTAGACTAGATTTGAGAGTCTATGCATTTAAAATACAGTTTTAAATTCCTGAATAATTTTTATAAAAATATCAGACATTTAAAAACATCTCATAATGCCGGTAAACAAATCCTTCCAAATGAAATATCACACGCAAGATTTACATTTCGTTACTGATGCCATACTTCCCCTTTGGTATTATTCTTCTTCCTGCTCAAGTCATCGACCAGAAGGCAGTAACCGTCGACCTAAGCCCGGATCTGGCAGTGTCCCCTCCCAAATCATCATGTGTAACACGTATTAAAACACATAAATTTTATGTACGAAGGTAGCAATATAACACAAATTGTTCTGCTCACTGTAGGCATTCCAAACATGTACGTTCTGTAAAATTTTAATTTAATTCTTAATGTCCCCCTCCTCCGACGCGGAATCTCACGTGTAACCATAAATAACAATTTCAATGGATTACGGCGTGAAGCAGAACATCAGCCTTAAAAAGTTATAATCCAAAATATGAATAATTTAAACCTAAAATAAATATCCTCTGTGGAACCCCGGATTAGAGACTATTATTTCTATTGAAGTGTGGGCTCAGATTACAACCCGGCTAAAATGTTGATTAGGGGGATTAGCTTGAACTGGAATAAAGTTAATTGTGTTGGGGTATGTATTTGAATATTTAATAAATTTACTTTTTAGATAATATGGTAATATAAATACTTCACGTTTCCCAAAGCAAATAGAGTAGCGTTTTAATAATTCAAGCGATGGAGTTTTGTGTAGTGATAGATAAATCGAACAAAATAATATATAATGTATATTTTGAAGTGGCCCTTAAAGTCTCCAATTATATTGACTCATCTCCATGAACTATAAGAGTTAGTTAATGCCAATACCGCTTAAAATTTAGTAAAACTCGCGTTAATTGCTCTTAGATGGCACATCAGGAAAAAATTACAGAAAGACAAAATTATTATAATTCTTCTAGAAAGTCACAAATATTATTTGATGAGGAGTTTAACCTAAATGTGGAAAGAAAATAGACGGCATTGATAAAAATATAGAAAGGCACCTGTAAATAATATGACTAGGAATAGCAATATTGCCAATGAATCGTCGTTGCCTACTTAATGGATTTTCTCCTGCATAGAGCTAAATAATATTAGACTTAGATGGTACCAGTTGTAAAAGACGCACTTTAAATAACCGACTGATAGCAGCTGATTGTGAGTGCTATAAGATTACTCTGCGCATTTTTGTGAAAATGTTTGCATTTAAGGTAGGTATTATACCATATTCTACGAGATGGCATTTATACCATGTATTATTAATATTGTTTGTAACATATTTCGGTTAAATTATTAGTGACGATGCATACGTACTCTATTTTAAAAGGTAGACCAATATACCCAGCTTTGGTGTCTATCAATATTGCCATGACTATATTTGTCCACACTTATTAACGATGAATAAAGTCACTAGTTTGCTTAGCTGGTCTTTGAGATATATGTTCTATTATAGATAAAGCAAGTATTTACCACGACCGAATAAATGACTTAGGGCTAAAGGGTACAGGAAAATATGACCAAGGCTATAGGTGTCGTCCATAGTGGGATGGTAGTTAGTAGGGGTAAGTCTAACAACGTATGCTGTTCCAAAGTGAACCTTGAGGTGGTCTCTAGTAGCAAATAAGAAAAACAAATTTCTTCTCAGATGTACACCGTCTATGGTCACCGTGGATCGAGAGTCTGAAATATTTCAACGAATCATATGATTCTTTCAAGTTGGTTCTATCATCTTATTACTAGGGTGCTTCGTACATGTGTGTATCAATATAATACAGCAAACAAAATAAAAAATCTATTTAGTATTAAAAAATAAATAGCTCATCGTTTTTGGCTCGAAGTTTTTTTTTTTCATCGAAGAAACCACATAATTGCCCTTAAAAATCACAGAATTTGAAGCCCGCCTGAAGACAAACATTAAATCCCTTTATAATAAATGACAATTTTGAAGAATTTGAAGATTTCCTTAAAGAGATGGATATCATGGACCAACCAGAGAAAATATAGAAAATTGGTAAAAAGGGCTGCAGATGTACACACCAACAACGAAACATTTTGACCCAAAAAGGGAACTAGAAGAGTATATATTGGGAGAAATGAGCGCAGTGAAAACCTTACCTTTGCTTTATGTGAAAATGCGTTGGGTGTTGCCATTCTTCCAATAATTTTGTTTAAAGGTAAATATATCTGACGCCTTACCATCAGAATCTGATGTAATAATGACTACAAAAGGAAGCATGATGGTATCGACATTTTTGCTAAACACAAGATCGAGGGTCCTTATCTGCTTATCTTTGATAGAGTAAAATGTCACTTTGACTATAGCTTAGTTGCAAAAACAACTGAGTTTACCATAATGTTGTATTACTTTTAGTCCATGGACGAAGCGATGTTCAAAGCGGTTGAGTATTATTGGGATGAAAGTCCAAAAGTACTTATATGTCCATAAAGCCCATTTTATCACAAAACATAGATTTGGAGTTATATTTTCCAAAGTTCTAGCTAAATCACTCATCTCAGCAAATTCCAAATCAGGATTTTCAGCAATAAACATCTACCCCTTCAATAGGGATGCAATTCTTGAAGCTACCTTTGCTCCTAGCGCAGTTTCCACAATTTAGATGACATTGCTACGGAAAATAAATGATAATTACCCTTAAATTCCAGGCGTACATAAATTTCGACATTCAATTTCATCTCTTACTTAGTTAAATGGTCAACCGAGACCGTTTCCTTGTTAGAATAAATTCGAGGGAATATTAGAGTTTGAAAAAGTTATAGCATATAGTTGTTGTTACATTTACAACTCTTTAAAGCAGTGATACGTCTTTCAGCAATAGTTAAGATATTTTATTGAGTCACATGGCAAGTACAACTTGTTAAGAATAGGAAAAAGTGTGATATTTCTCTATATACGCGTAGAAGAAAGACTGAGGTAGCATTCGGAGAGAAAATGTTGCACTTTACGTGCGACCAGATCAAACTCTGTGTACATTCATACATTACTCAATATTCACTCTACAAAGGTCTCAATGCGACTGAGTAAAGACCAGGCTATTTACTGCGCACCTTGTGGGCGGTCCGATATAGTAGTTTTAATACTTATTCTTATTCTTGACAGCTGTAGCTTTTGTAATTAAATAATCAAATGAAGTTGAGGAAACAAAGTTAGAACTAAGTGGCAAATATGTTGATTATACTAATATATTATTCATTGAGCTATTTTAGTATTTATTTAATATTAATGTTAATTTACAATGAATCAGAGTTTCGAAGCGTAAATCTCTCAATTTTTACGCATCTCCTTTTCTTATGAAACATTTTGGCATTTTTTTAACACCCTTATCAGAAACCCACCATTTACCCAAATCCCGAAAATTGCCTATCGCCTTCGATGTTTATCGCATAATGCGAAAACAGAGGATTATGGTAATCACGGCTACTGTTAAACTATGAACATTTAATGGCTTCGGAGGGGTGTTATTCCAGACCAACTTTAACGTAATTTTGGGAAACCTCCCATGTCCCTATTAAACGTCCCGTACCCGTCAAATACATATTTGAGAACGGCGACTCTCCCCCCACGGCCTTTGTTCCTCGTGACGACCTCAGATGTATCAGACTGGGGCTTCTTCGATAGTGGAGCAGCGGCTATCGATTGGGAATACTTAAATATCTATAGGGATGAGTCAGGCCGGACATTCCCGGTTAATATGCGTGACGTGTCCTGGTTACGGCCTGAGTCGGGCGAATATACGTCGGGACGCTGTTACGTGTTACGTTTCAACTGTGAAGAGTAATAAACATCGAATGCTGAAAGTGTAATTCGCCGTGTCTGATATTTCAGTTAAGATATATTTACTAAAACGTGATCAGTGTTTAGGTCTTATAGAAAATAGTTCACAATGACTTCTGATAGTTTCTCTGCCCGCATACGATTTCGTTTTTCAGGTACTATTGGAAGTGGTTACTTCTGGAGTTTTACTAATATCTTAATTTTCACTAATATTTGTTTAAAAGAAAGATTATATTCGACTGTACCAATATACGTAATATATAATAAAGATTTAGTAGGCTTTCAAGCTAAAGATGCATGGCCACGTGCGACTTTCATTCCAATATTTTCATCTGATCGACCACGATGAGGACGTATTGGTGTTGCCTTATCAATAACCGAACTCGTCGCTTCAAATTTTTTAATTAAGTTAGGAACTGTTAACTCTGCAAGCACTTCATTTTGTACCAAGCGGAAGTATCGTAAAGAGTCTTCCTGACGGCGACCTTCACGATACCTCCAGGTACTTAATCAGATTGGCGAGCGGTAACCATAGATCGAGAGGGAGCTGATTACTTTAGTACTGGTTAAGGTGGGTTCGAGCACAATTTAATAGTGAAATGTATAAACATGACTTACCTTCTCCGGCCTCTCTAGTGTCGCTGAGGAGGTATGTTCTTGGTGGTTGGCAGTAAATAAAACGCCGATATCATAACAACGAGGGGGAATATATTAGGCTCACTAATTATAACCGCGAACTTCCGCAAACGAACGGTCACTAGTTCTACAATTCCTGTATTCCTAAATACAGGAATTGTAGAACTAGTAAACCTGTAAGTATTCCTAAATACAAGCAAATTTAACAAGGCTTATTAATTTTGAGTTTGCACAAGGAAGAAATAAGTAAACAATTCTCTAGATTGGGAAAATTAATCAGAGTAACGCTGAGTCGTAATCAGTAGTTAATCGCGGTCGAGCAGAAGAAAAAACTGTTCTTTCCTTTAATTTGTCTGTTCGGAAATTTATAATGTCCGTACTTTTTCTGTGGTGGGCGAAAATTACCTATTTCTGTTACCAAAAATGTCCCGTACGAGCAGAACGTAAGCGCCTCGTTTTTGCAGCATGTATTTATAAAAAAAAGAACTACTAAATTATAGAACCCTGCCGTCTTTTTCCGCCCCTTCTCTCTGTGGGTGGTTTGGGTCACTTTTGTTAAAATAGACTAGAAAATATGTACATCCGTTCTATTGATAAATGTAAACATAATTTAGAAAATAATTATAAGAGTTATAGAATCCATATTGTTACAATTTTATCATAATTTTGGCAATTCTTTTTAATGCAACTGTAAATACTGGTTCATTTCCATAAAACAAATACTATTCGTTGTTGAACTATTATCGCAGCATTTTGACGTCATGTAGTTTGTGGATGACAGTCGTTAAATATTGACGCCATATCTTTAACAGAACACAAATAGCGCGCAACTTAAATCCTATAGTTCCAACTGAGACACCCTATATATTATGTTTTAGTTTGTATAACACCAAAACTGTGCGCAATTATGGGATAGACGACTTAAAATCGATAATTCCAGTGACAATTCGAATTATGCGTTATTATATAAATCCTGCGGTTTCCATATCAAAACAAGTAAAACGTGGGCGTAGATTCAATCATATTTAGGAACGACTGTTTATGTGGATTTCGGTTCGCAGAACGCTGAGACGATAAAAATATCGTGGGCGCCAAAGCCTATTTGAACAACAAATTTCCATTCAAAATTATATTCTCGATATAGGCTTCACGTCTCTCATTCATTATTTCGTTCATTCTATTGGTACAGCTTTAGGTATATCTTTAAGGTAACGTTTCGTCAATATTTGTATGGATGTTATCTTGATAAAACTCAGAAGAAGCCAGCCAAGTCATTAGTAAAGTTCGACGTTTATTCCCGTTAACAGGGTTGTATTCAGGATAATCAAAACGGATGTCAATTAAAATAGCATAATATTTATTGAATATTTAGTGATACAAAAAAATACTTTTACAACAGTTTATGGACAATATTTTGTAGTTATGTCTGAAGTAATTGCATATGGCTTTGAGTTTTTCTAAATAGGAATTTTATTTCAACACTACTTTCAATTTCTATTTGATATTTTCATTACGTCGACACTGAAAATTATTATATTAATTACAAATTAATTGTCTTATTAATAGGAATTAGTTATTAGAATTAATAGTGACATAATTTATCTATATTATATAACATTACATATTAGGTCTGCAATTTATTCTTTGTTGAATATGATTATATCTGCATTGTTAATACACAACATTCTTAGTTAAAACAAATTGTTTACCAGTTGATTTTCCCTTATAAAAGTAATGTGTAGTTTTCTGAGTGGTATTAACATTTTTAAAGCAGTCTATTTATGATTTATGAAGGCCAAGAATTTGATTCAATATTATCTTTATGAAACCCGTCATAAATTATTTTACGAGTATACGTGACCATAAGTAACAATTTCATATTTCATATGAATTTTGCATTTCAATTTCAACAAGCCGTTAATGTGAAAGCGTTTTAGTCCGACGAGAACGACAGTCCTACAAATATTACTTCTTTTTCAGTTTATCACAAGAACAATGTAACGTACAAATATCTAAAAAGAATACATAAAATACAATAAATTATGAAAATAAATAATACATTAGTATTATTTATTTTCATAATTTTCATTACAAAATATATCTCAAAATCGTGATGCAAGGAACATTAATGAAAAATTACTCATAGTAACATAGTTACAAAAATGGAAAACTAAAGTAAATGAGTCCAAGTCATCACAGATAACATTCACTCTACGAAAAGTCATTGCCCTAGAGTAACTCTTCATCATCATTAGGTCATCAGTCCTAAGACTGGTTGGACGCTAAACTCCAGCTTCTCCTATCTTGTGCTAACCTACGCATTTCGCTAATTGTGCTACAACCTACATCCCTTACTATTTACGAGCAGTAGTCTAATCTAGGCCTACCTCTGCCTTTCTTCACTCCTATTTCGGCCTCCAAAATATCGCGGACTATTCCCCCATGTCTCAGCAAGTGGCCTACCATTCTATCTCTTCTCTTCTTTATGTTTTTCCACATACTTCTGTTCTCGCCGACTTGCTCCAATACTTCTTCGTTTCTAACCCTATCAGTCCATGGTATTTTCATCATTCTTCTGTAACACCACATCTCAAAAGCTTCTAATTTCTTCCTACTTGCTTCCCCTACCGTCTAGGTTTCGCAACCGTATAGTGCCGTGCTCCATACATATGTTTTCAAAAATCTCTTCCTTGTTTCTAAGTTTATTACCCCCGAGCATAAAAGTGCTTTCTTTTTGTTAAAAGCTACTCGACCCTGCGCTATTCTTTGTTTTATGTCTTTATCGCTTCTTCCATCCCAATTTATTTTACTTCCTAAATAAGTGAAGTCTTTAACTTCCTCCAATCTTTCATTATTAATTTGTACTTTCGTTTTTGCTCTGCTCTCGCACCCTCTGCACACTAACACTTTAGTTTTGTTTTTATTCACCCTCATTCCGTATTCCTCTGTCAACACTGCATCCATTTCGTTCAATGCTGATTCTAATTCCTCCTTACTAGATGCTAATACTGCTATATCATCCGCGAATCTCAGCATTTTTATTTTCTGTCCTTGTACTTTAATCCCGAAATCCACTCTATCTTTTACCATATTAATCGCCTCTTCGATGTACAGAGTAAAAATTAGTGGTGATAGCGTACATCCTTGTATTACTCCTTTCCTGATACCTACTTCCCTTTTTTCCCCTTCTACTTCTATAACAGCAGTTTGCTCTTTGTATAGATTGTGCACTACTCTCCTATCTCTATACTTCATTCCCGCGCTCTTTAGTATCTCGAACATTTTTTCCTATCTTACGTTATCAAAAGCTTTTTCTAAATCTACAAATCCTATATAAGCGTCCTTTCCTTTTTCTATTGTTTTCTCTAACATTACTTTTAGCGCCAGGATAGCTTCGCGAGTTCCCCTATTTCGCCTAAACCCGAATTGGTCTTCTCCTAGTATTTCCTCCGCTCTATTTTCCATCCTTTTCTGCACTATTCTGGTTAAGATCTTTTGACGCATGGGAAGTTAGGCTAATCGTTCTCAAGTTCTCGCATTTGTCGGCTCCTCTCTTTTTCGGTATAGTAACGATAATGTTCCTCTTATAATTCTCCGGCATGTCGCCCGTTTCGTATATGTATTTTACCAGTTCAAACATCCTATTTACTACTTTCTGTCCCGTACATTTCAAAATTTCTGCCTGTATTTTATCTACCCCCTGCGCTCTATTATTCTTTAGCCCCCTTAGTGCTATTTCAAATTCCTCTCTCAATATAGGTTTTCCTACATCTTCCCTATCGATGCTAGATTCTTCCTCTAATGTCTCTCCTAATTCCTGACCCTCGTATAAATTTCCTAAGTACTGCTTCCATCTATCCGCTTTCTCCTCTCTTCCGATCAGTATGTCCCCCGATTGACTCCTAACGTTTCTACTTATTGTTCCTATATCCCTGAAGTTCCTCTTAATTATTTTGTAAGCCTCATTGGTCTTACCTACTTGCAACTTATCTTCTACTTCTTTGCATTTATCCTCTATCCATTGTTCTTTCACTTTTCTACATTTTCTAATGATTTCCCACTTTATTGACTTATAAGTATTCAGTCCTTCTTCCTCGTCTGTTTTTGTAGCCTCGTCTCTTTTGCATTAAGTTTAAGATTTCGTCCGTTATCCAGGGCTTCCTAGCTTCCTTTTTATCGTGTCCTAAAACGTCTGTAGCCACGGAATCTAGACTATTCTTGATATCCTCCCACTCAGTTTCTGCGTTCTTGATTTCGTTCTTACTCGTATTATTTATTAATTGATCTGTTTTCTCCTGGAACTTATTTTTCATATTCTGATCCCTCAATACGTCTACATTTATACGTTTCTTATCGTTCCGGGTTTTCAGATTTTTGAACTTTAATCTAGATTTCATGACTACCAAGTTGTGGTCGCTGTCTATATCTGCTCCTGGATAACTCTTACAGTCTTTTACTTGATTTCTATATCTCTTCCTAACAAGAATGTAGTCTATCTGATACCTGTCTATCCCTCCTGGCATTTGCCATGTGTACCGCCTCCTAACGTGATTCTTGAACAATGTATTCGCGACTACCATCTTGTGTAACTCTTAATCATAAAGTAACTCTTAACCATAAAGATATACCATAACAAGAAATAGTGAAATATTTGATATTACACTTAGATTTGAAGCTAAATTGGAACCAGCGCATAAGCAAGAAAAGAAAACAAATAAACCTAATAATAAAAGGTATCAACTAGTTAATAGGACGTAAATCTGAATTTGGATATGGTAATAGAAGGTAGAATGTCATCTGAGCATTGACAACAAATTTCTTGTTTACAAAGAGATAGTTAAACCCATATGGACATATGGAGTTAAACTCTAGGGACGTTCCAACAAGTCAAATATAGTGATTATGCAGAGATTTCAGTCCAAAATACTTGTAATTATTACAGATGCACCCTGGTATGTTTTAAACCATACCTTCCATACAGACTTTAAATTCCGTACGTAAGCAAAAAATCATTGAAAGAAAGAAATCATTGAAAGAAGCAAAAAACACCAGAACAAATTCTAAATCCAACCAAACCCTTTACCAGTACCACTCTTGCAACCTATTTATAGCAGAAAATTGAAAAGAATATGGCCCATAAACTTAAGAGGAAACTGAGGTGACGTCGAAGGATGGACCCCTCACCACGTCATGTGCAAAACTTTCCAAGAGCCTAGCACAAAGTCAACATTTATGAATGAGTGAGACTGAAAATGAGTTTGTCAGAAGTTATTGTTGCTTCTAAATGAATTTTATAGCTAATAATAATAATGTCTGAATAATATGGTGAATTTTATGAGTCGCTGGATGATTTCACCGAATAGATATTATTTCTAATACATATAGATATATTTCTAATACATACCTCACCTATTTGTGTTTAGCGACGTTGAAGTAAACAGAATCATACAGGATCCGTCAGGGAGGTATGGTGTTTTTGAAAGGAATGACACATGCTTATTTTTGGAACGAATTTTAAAATTTATTTATTATACACTTATTTATACATTAGTCATATATTGCCATTAAAGAATACATAACATAAGTCAGCTGTGAAAAATCACATCAGTTATACGGTGTCCCTTTCTGTCGAGGCATACTTGTAGACGGGTGGAAAAATCATCCATACTCCTTTTGAGCATGGCACGAGGAATTCTTTCAATTTCCGCGTTATGGTTTCGGAAAGAGCTTCAAAAGTTCGCGGTTTGTTTATATAAACTTTAGTTTTTAAGTAGCCCCATAGAAATTAATCACATAGTGGCAGGTCTGTTGACCGAGGAGGCCATTCCTCATCCCATCGCAAAAAAATCAGGCGCTCAGAGAAATTTTACCTTAAAAAGCCCATTGCTCTCTCCTTGACGTATGGCAAGTCGCCCCATCTTGTTGGAACCAAACTGTGTTGAGATTAATACGTCATTTGCTTAGTTCTGACAGGAGATAATCACACAACATGGCGAAATAGCGATCTATGTTAACAGATGCTGTTCGTCCATTTTCACAAAAAAAATATGGCCGAATAATGCCGGTTTGAAATACACCACACCAAACAGTTACTTTTTCGGAGTGCAGAAGTTGTTCATGCAGTTCTTGTGGGTTTTCGGATTTCCATTATCGAAAATTCTGTTTGTTTACCATCCCCGACAAATGAAAATGGGCCTCGTCACTCATGAACAAAACGATGTTGTCGGCCAACAATCCCAACATCCTTTCTGTGAACATATGTCATCTCACAAAGTCATTTTTCTGCAATTCTTGGACAACCATAATTTTATATGAATGTAAACGAAGGTCCAGGTGTAATATTCTGCAAACTGAGCTGTCTGATATTACAAGAGCGCGAGGGTGACGTACCTCTGAAATTCAGAGGTACTCTGAACGACGGTAGTTCAGTGTCTGAACGACGAGGGCTGTTTTGCACAGCTTGTCACACACTTTCAATGTTTACGGGGTTCGTACAGTTCGATCTCCTCCACGTGTAGCTCCAGGTTTCAAATATCCTATCGTTTGAAATTTGTTCACCCACTTCATAATGGTATTCCGTTTTGGAACGCGACCATGCTGACCAACATTAAAATGGGATCGAACTAGTCGCTATATGAGCACCACAGAACGACCAGTTTCAATGAAAGTATTGTAAATAAACACACGTTGTGCCACAGACCACGGCTCCTTGGCTACTGAAATGGCATCCCGCAACGAGTAGATATCAACCATCCTGAAAACATTGGCTCCACGCAGGCGCGCATAAAGGTCGTCTCAAACACACTATACCTCCCTGGCGGACCATGCATAAACGCACATTTTTGTCTGACATTTCTCATTTATTGTCTGCTTATTATTTGACAGACATTATTTGCACAGTTATTATAAACTATTAGATATTATAATGAAAATTTAATGTATCAGTGACTTACATAATTGTCAATCCTCAGTAAATAGGTAGAGTATATTTAGGTTTACAATATTAAGCACAAAATATATATTTCAGATCCGAGTATTGTGACAAGAGAAGGCTTTACGTTTTCAGTAATAATTTAGGAAAAAAAGGGTTCCGCTAGAAATATCTCCCCTTTTAATTATTTCGTAGAGTTCGCCGATTAAATAAAATCTGGCAGCGTCACATTATCAGACTGATCTTGAACGGTATGAAACTCCGCGTTCTTATCTTGATCGCCAGAAAGTCGTATTTTCCTGGCCCGACTGCAGTAATCCTCGGGTCAGACAATCCTGCTGCGCGAGAAATTATGGCGTCGGGTCGTGTACGAGGAACATAAAAATCGTTATGTTATGTTTATTTTAATTAACTGTTCGCATGGGTGTCCGCCGTTTTGGTAAATGTTAAATTTTAATTAAACACGATAAGCCGGACTTTTTATATAAAACAGAAAGTTAATCTTTTTAACTCATTCTGATTCAGGCGATGTTCCGTTTGTGGCGTGGGGCTGTTAATCTGCACGTGTTTATTTAATTTTCTGTCACGTTAAGGAAGGTTTCCCTCAGCTTAGACAAATGCCACTGTAACAGGACTCATATATTTTTAAATTATGAAAATCCCAGTACTCCTTAATTATACTAAATAATTAACTAAACTAATCGAGGAAACAAGATTTTCGTTTTCATTTAATGAAAACAGTCCTCATTGTCACAATATGTTTCTTCTGAATATGACAATAGATCCGTCAAAAGCTGGATTCCTAAGAACGACAAAGATAAATAATATTACCGTAATTAAAGAAGGATATGTTTTAAGGTGCCATGCACTTTAACTATGCATAAATTTATAAAGTAATTGACGTTGGTGTCAAATAGTAATGCCAGTTTTCCACACTGTAATAGACTATGTATAATTGTGATGTGCTAAAATATGAATTCATACATATTTAGCAATGTTTAAATAAATAGCAAAAGTATGACCTTTATTTCATAATATCTATATAAACTCCTGGACAAAACTTACACATCGGCGAAACTTAACATTATTACTTTTATTTTTTCGAAGACTTAAATCACAGTACCTACGTGATATTATAATTAAATGATTTCGATATATGTTTAACAAATTAGAACGGTATTATCGGGAAAAACATAAAAAGCATGAATAAGTAACAAAAAGGAATAGTAAAGTCAAATGCAATGAAAATAATGGCGAATGATGGTGTTAATGGAAAACTATAAAAAAAAAATGGAGGTGAAGTTAAATCATAAGAATTTGAATTAAGTAGCATGCATATCCTCCTCTAGCTTTTATCACTACCTCCATTCTTCTGGGTACGCCATTGATCAAATGGTGATGGTTTCCGGAAGAACATTCCCCCAATCGATAAGAGCGACTCGTTTGAGTTCCCTAAGAGTCATAAGGGCAGGTATGTTGTACTTAACTTATAGTTTTAGTGCATCCCATAGATGCTATAGGGTTCATATCTGAAGCTCTTGGTGGATAGTCTATAGTTTGAATATTCATAAATCAAAGGTAGTCCAGTACCCTTCCAGCAACATCGGGTCGAGCATTATTTTGCATAAAAATGAAATTGTCTGCGACAAACGGGGCCAATGAGATTACATGTTCTTCCACGATATTTTTTACGTAGAAATGTACATTCATGGATCTCTCTCGTATAGGAACCAAATCCATACAAACCATACAAACAAACTCCTCGCCAGAATATTAATGATCCACCAAAAAAGTGGGATCCTCGGAAAGATATAGCAGGCAGCACACCTCTCCCCTGGCTGCCTGACTCGTTGACGTCTATCTGGTGAGTTTGACGAGATGAACCTTTCTCTTGTTCTATCGGAAATAAAATCTGGCTTCCAAGTAGTCAATGGTCCAATTTGCCTTTTCTCTTGCGAAACGTAGTCTAGTGACTCTATGTTTCTGGTGAGCAGTGATGTTACAGTTGGTCTTCTACTGTCCAACCCTTAGTCATTAAACCTTCTCCAGAAATTGCAATTTCGAGCTGCTGCTAGGGCCCTACTTAGCTCTAGACTGGAAGATACCTGTTTCTTAAGGCGACTTGAATAAGATATTGCTCGTCTCTTGCATGTCTAGACTTCTAACGACCTTGTCCTGGGGTTCGGCAGTAACTTTTAAGTTAACTGTTCGAGTTTCAAGTTTAACTGTTCGACTAATTGTTGATTGTCTAACTTCTAACAAATTAGCCCCATATCGCTTGCTATGCCCTTCTTTAACCAGAGCTTTCACTGCCTCATCTTGTTTTAAGTTGCGTGGATGTTTAATTTTTTCTCTTATAAGTATAAAGGGCAAAGTGTTTCATTCACTTGATGATAATAAATTTAAAAAAATCACTAGCGTAACCTATGGAGAAAATATATGATAAATTGTTAGTTGTTAAATTAAAATATCAGTGACTATCAAACGTATTGCACATATTCATTAAAAAACGTAACATCGAAATCAATTTCCAAAAGTTATTTGGTTTAATTTTTCAAGTGATAACGTCTCAGTAGTCTCTACCACATATTTAGAGATCACGTCTTGATTAGTAACCGACACTTTAGCCACAGTAATTTAAAATTCAGGACCGCCAAATACACTTGTATAAATATTTATTATATCTGATGTTTTAGAGAAAATGAGGTTCTACCAATTGAACCTTCTGGCTACCCTTCCCCTTTTCTAGACAATATGAAACATGTGAACCGGATAAATTTTAAATAAGTGAACTAAGTAAATGTCACAAACGACATTACAAATGCGGTAGGAGTATTTCCATGAATACAAAATCAATTTCGCGTTGAAATGTGACACGTATCTTGCAGCGCGTTACAAATGCGTTACATTTTTCTGAAAGAATTAGAAAGTCACGAGGAACGTTTCCTTGAGACTGGCCAGCTACAGATAGCTACGTTTATATCCTTCGTGCTTTCAGTGGTATTTATTTGAACAAGCCTAGGTAAATAGCAGATGGGATAATATGTACAAAAGAAAACAAGGTAAATGTTTCCTTCTGAATTATTACCATTGTTCGGTGTTTTGACAGCAGGTAGATAGACAAATGTAAGTAGTTGAGTGTGTACTTTTTAAAATTACTTTATTTAGTTGGTTTCCTGGGACAAATATAGGGCAAGTTGTAAGGCTGAACTGTAAAATGTATACGTACAAGTTTGGTAACATTTGTCGTAATAGAGAGACCAGTAATAGAGAACGGCAATTTTATTTATTTTTAGTAGTATCTTGGAGAATTTACGTATAGTACAGGCAAAAGCCATATATCAACGAATATAATTCAAAACAATGTTTATCTTTCTTAAACTATAAAGACATACTCAGTATTATTAATAGTTTCGATAATTTCGTACATAATAACGAATTTTTTTATTCTCTAGAATATTCAAATGATTTTGAATGTATCTTTTATAGCAGTATAATTGATCATAAGAACAGTATCGGAATAATTATAAAATAGAACCATATGCTTTTTTATTCTATTTTGTGTCATTTTCACTAACTCCATAAACGAAATAATAATATTTCATTGATTTCACTTTACTTAAATTTTATTGCAATTTATTAACAAGTTTTTACTAACACCATCCTCAATTTCTGAAAAACTTAATTTTCTGGTACATTGCTGTAAGTTAAAAGAGAATGTAGACATACAACTAGTCCCTGAGACAATTACATTTGCCTTAGCCGAGGATCGATAACAGACGACAAGCGCGATCAACAATCTGTGACCGTCACTGTCAAAATATTCACTGGTGAATACGTAACAGTTTGGCTTATGTGAAGAAGTGAAGAAGTGTGACTACATTCGATCATGATCTTTTTACTATAGATATTTAATTATATTAATTTCCTATTTTAGAATTTGTAGGACAGAATAATTCAAATATAAATCTATAAAATCATTTTCCAATCATGGCTTCGTTTTAAGTTTCTCAAATGTATTAAAATCGATTAGGTTAGTGGTTAGCGATTAGTAGTTAAGAATTGCAAAATGAAAATGTTTTCAGTTATTATTGATTTCAAACGTAGATTCGATTCAATTGACCTTCATTTGTTATGTCAAATATTATTCTAATTTGGGGTAGGTTCTAGCACAATTCTATGTCTGATATATACGATCCCTTTTTATACTCTATTTCTTGCTGACAGAGAAATTTTTTTCATGAACGTGGTGCAAATAGTATCGATATCAATGGCATAAACGATTTAATTCTTCTCTTATTTGTAGATGATGTGGTAATAGTTGACTTGGAAGCAGATATGAGCCGCAAAACTCATATTTTAAATCTGTATACTACTGAATTGTCAATAAACCTTTGGTGTCAAAATACGTGCACAAAAAATAAAAAACTATATGTTTTTCTAGAGGTAATATCAGGCAGAATAAAGACGACATTTTTTTTAAACAACGTCGAAATTAAGATTGTTCGTAAGTGCAAATATTTCGAGTTATTTTCAGTTATTTATTTAAATTATTATTAAATATTTACGTAATTCTCATTGTTTAGACAAACGGCAAATATAACTTTTGCTAAAAGAGAGCAAATTATAGAAGCAGTATTGTCGCTAATCACAAAAAGATAAGCGCTTGAACTTTTAGTGTGAAGCTGTTTAATTCTTCAGTCCTAAATTTTATTACTCACAGTTTCACTGCTATCTATCTGGAGATACAAATACGATTCTTTAAAAGATTCTTTTACTTGCTAATAAATACACCATATTCTTAAGTGAAACTTAAATGCGAAGTTTTTCTAGTCCTTTTTTAGTTAGTTATTAATTATATATTAATAGTAGATATCCTAGACTATGTTATAATAGGCTTAAAAGTGTATATAGTCAAAGCTCGACTGAGTAATGAAAATGTATGCCAAAATATTTTTTATGTCTAGAGATCAATATAAACTGATATTTTCGTGGACTTCTTAAAATATTTGTAAAAATACTGATATTGGCGGAGAAATAATAGTGTTATTTCTTATAACGTAATGCAGTTTTCATAGTTAATCGCACAAATACACTAGAAGAAGTGACTTTAACCCTCCGTCGAGCGCAACCGATCTGTGAGATCCAGCAGTCACTTTTCCTCTTTGCCATTTCCTGTGTATTACGAATATTAACTCGAACTCCCTCATAGCTTCCTAGCTCCAAACCACTTTTCTCGATATGGTGCCGATCATTTTAGTGCATACCCTGGCCTTGTATGAGCCGCCCCGATCTGTCAGATGCATTGCGCCTGATTACGTTATTATTTTCACTTTTATATTCTGTTAGATTTCTTTTATTAATTAATTTATTAACATATTTTGGGATCTCTAAACTTCCTTATTCTGGCTTTTTATGATCTTATTATTCAAAATTAACACATTTGGGTGTTAAATTATTGGTTTATACTGAATGTCATTACAGAAAATGTGACGTTTATATTTGTTGGAACTTGCTAAAGTGATGAAGAGGATTTATAATTCTTTACACTTAAAATAAGCAGTTACTATTAATTTTTCTTTATAATTCACATCCAAAATTTTTTATATATAACTTTATGACTTTTACATGAAAAAATAATTGGTTTGTTTTCTGTTTGGTTTCTATTTTGAATACAGAAAACGAACCACTTATTGAATACTAATTTCTGTTTGTGGTTTGTTCTTAAAACATAAAAAACTGGCCAGTAGTTGGTTGTCCTGTAAAAATATTTAAAATTCATTGCTTTACAACATTAAATCAGTTCTTTTATGTAAATTTAATTACTGTGATTAAAGACTAGTGTGAAATATTTATTCTTGTATTGTATTAATTGAAAGAAGCGTTTAATTAAGTCTCTACCTCATTAAAATTTAAACTGTGTAAGATTTGATTATAGGGCCTCTCAGATATATTGCTCTCGAATGTGTATGAATTCATACTGCGCCCAACGGAAGCTTAAATAAAATCAAAAGAAAAAGAATTACATTCGAATTTTATAACAGAAATTTGACCCTTAAAGTTTTTATTAGGGGTTGTATACTTTTCCAATTATATTGACAAATAATTTACACTTAGCAATAAAGCAACATACTGGAAATTGGTCAAATATCTAGATGATGAAAAAATAACTGCTGATATTGCATTAAAACCGACTGAAGACATAGACGTAATTTTCAGTAGTTTGTTGTAGAAAGGTTAGTCAGAAACATATAATAAGCTTCCGGGGATGCAACTGCTTTAGTAAATATCCAAGATAACCATTAACACTGTTCTAGACTGATAAAGGAAGCTATTTCCAAAAAGCGTCACTTGGGGAAGACGTGGATGAAAACCAGAGACCCACAAGACAACCACCCCTTTACCAGGGCTATTTTGGTTACAGTTAATAAAAATATGCAATACTTAATACTCTTCTTCTGTAACTATTTATATTTTCATATGGAAAATACGTAGTGAATTCTTATAACGGGAATTGTGGTGAAAGGTATTTTCCAAATGACTGTAACAAGATGACTTTCGTGTAATATTCTTATTGTGGAAACCCCCTGTATAGTGTCCTTTCAGGCAGGTCCACAGTTGAGGGAACATCCGATTGCCATTAAGCTCTCTATTCTGAGTAACCTTTTTTTTTAATATTAGTAAAGCACCATTGTGGTCATCAAAATTTATTAGAAAGTTGGCGACGACATTCTGAAGAGTGCCCTAACATTTGCTTGGATACAAGTGGACAAGTGAATGGCATTCTTCTAACATGTGTTGAGAAAGTTATATTTGGCGTGTATTTTTCTAAATTCCCAGAACAAGAGTTAACTGGATAAAGAACTATTTTAAAGATTCAAGTAGGCCACCTAACAGATGTCTGAATGGACACAATTCATCAAAAGAAATCATATTAGATTGTAAATTAATTGAAATAGAGGAACGACTAAGTTAAAATAATTAAGGCTATATAGTATTTAATTAAATACCCGCCGATTGGTCCATGGAGAGCTTTCGTTGCATTTATCTCTGTATAATGCAGGCATGGACCAATCATAACTGATCATACAATATAATGACATATAGCGGGATACGAGGGAAAATATTAACAATATAGTTAATAATCAATGTCTTAATCAATGGTTTAATTAATGTTTTAATCTATACATACATATGTACAGCATTGCATATTATAATCTTACAATTAATTATCATGTTTCTTTGCATAATAAGGAGGGATGTCGATATTCGACATATGCACAGACGGTAACCCGAAAATCAATATTATTGGTCGAAGTACGAAAACTTCAAGATCTCAACCAATCCTGGCCTGGTTCGTCTAAACTACCCCTATGGGATGTTGAGCCCTTGAAGAAAGTTACAATTTTTGTCAGTTCTGTTTCGGTCACCTTTCAGTAAACATTTCAATAAGTATTCAGTATATAAGTATTATCTCTTTTCTAAATTTTGTTGTAGTTTCGGGTTATCTCTGTAGAACATTATTAAACTTTTTTATTGCTTAAGTTTACCATATTATTTGTGCTTGAACAATCTCATTTATCTCATATTATTTTATTTCTGAGGTAACTCGACAAAACGAGTAATTAAGGTAAGGTTAACCGAGTGACTATTTTTTTGATATGGAGTCAGAACAATCACCACCGATGACGAGAAGCAGCTGTTGGGTAAGAATTATTTTCTTTCCTTAGTTCAAGTAGGAGCATTTCACGATAGAATCCACGTATTAATATGAATAAGATAATTTTATATAAGACTCCCTTTCAGTATAATTTTATGCGAGCCTCTCTTGATAAACTCTTACCCATAGGAAGGGTTAATAAGATTAGAGGTCAAGCGGCAACCAACCATTGGTACATAAAGTTGGTGACCTTGACCATGACCTTTCACCACAATTCCCGTTTTGTCTCCATCACAAAAAGAATCAATTATTCCTGGCGCTACTATATCCTTAAAAAAGTGCTCTACTTTTTGACATATTAAATAGAATTTATATCCACCGTACCTATATAAAGCCATTTACAGGTTGAAGTCTATTTATCACTCTGGACGGCTGTAATATCATGACCCACGCTGTAAACTGGTCCCAGACATATCACAAATTCCATTTATTTTATGCTTTATGAAACCGAAATGAAATAAGGATGACGGGATTCGGGTGAAACAGATTTAATGAAAATGATTAAAAGTTGCGAAAAATGTTCTATATAGATACGATATGTGACATTTAGAGAATATAAAATATAAATTAATTATACCGGCATTACCATACAATGTTTTATTATTTGAAATAATTGTCTTTTCATTAGTTCAGCGAGATATATAAATAATTATATGTATGAAATATGATCGCTAATTTCCAGTCCACTCGAATTAATAAGGCTAATTAATGTATTGATAGTCCACGTTATGAATATCTTTATTATAGTTTTTAGAATCTGTCAAAAGAGTCACTATAATTTTAAAGAATTTACATATTCTGTTATTATGCGTCTTTATTTACTTAAATATTTCATTATGGCTACTATATTCCTACTTTCTAATATCCAACCATCGTAAGAAGGTAAGCGTGTATAATCGTTATATGATTAACATCTTTCTATTAAGTTACTCATATAACATCGTTATATGAGTAACTTAATAGAAAGAAGTAATAAATATATTTAAGTAAACTCGTTTAGAACACCACAACACCCGCAGAGGTTACAATGATGGTGACGCCTCCGCCATTTCTTTAAAAATGCTAGGTTCAAGAGATGAGATTTAGTTTTAACAAAATAGTCGGCAAGATCACCAAATCTTAGCCGTATATGTATGAGACGTTTTAAGAATGATTTAATAGTGAACTGAAACTTTTGAAAGTATTGGTTCTTATTTTTTATCAAAAACATGAAGGTAGTATGTATTTTATATATGTATAGGTATAGTTTATTTTATCCCACTTTGCCAAATAAAAACTCTCGAAACATAACCGTGGCTTGTTTTTATGGCTAGGCTCAGGTAGATTCTTCCGTTTATCGGCAAGTAAAGAGAGTTGTTTATTTGGTAAATAGCGATGAAATGAATAGTATATATAGGTAGTTTTATTATATAGTAACATTTCGCTCCATATTTCGAGTATTTTAAAAACTGAAAAAGTAAAAATAGATTTTGTATGTCTGAGTAAATCTTGGGTTTTTAAAAAATTAGTAACAAGAATAATATTTATATTTTAGATAAAAAGTTATAGATAGATAAATAATACCAATGCAATCGAGTAAAATAACTACTAAGTTTTACACCATTATATTTACCACACTATATTTACCACAAATATACCTAGTGATATAAAACTTAGTAGTTGTTTTACTCAGTTGCATTGGAATTATGAACTACCACAGAATAAGGGCTTCATCGAGCAATTTCTTACATAAATAATAATACATATAAAAAACACTAATCATGACAAAATATGGGGTACGTATCAAAACAAAAATAGGTGCCATTATCACAAATATGTATAGTTTATTTAATCGCTATTTGCAAAATAAATAATTCCAAACGGCTCTTATCTCATACCGTGGCTTGCTTTTATGGCTAGACTTAGGTAGTATGCTCCGTTTTTCGGCAAGATAAGAGAGTTTTTTATTTGACAAATAGCGATGAAATGAATAGTATGTATATGTTTTCTTCATTTTTCTTTTCATATATTATTTATATATTATTGTTGTTACGTTCTGTTGATATACTAAATATTGATATGCTCGTACACTTGCATAAGCTTACGTTGTCTTTTCGTAACTGAGAAAAATACGATGTTTTTTTGCCTTTATATTTGCTATGTTAGTCTAAAGTAGAGAGTATTATTTGGAGTTGTCACATTAATAAATATGTAATACATGTTATATGGACAATAATATAGTCCATTCAATCATTTTCTCGGGCTAGAGATTGTCTCATAATATTTGATGTCGTTCCTGCTCAGCGTTGGCTTGGGAAGATTTATTGCACTCATTTTATAAAAAGTAATTCAAGGCTGAAAATAGTCTAGCTTTATTCATATTTTTAGAAGATGTCATGGCATGTAACTTATGTTTGCCAAATGCTTTTTATTTGTGATATTTCTGTGATTAGGTGTAACATTTTTACTTTTCCGCACTCCACCCAAATAGACCCAAAACAAATTTTTTTTGGGTCTATTTTTCATTTTTCGGCCTAAAAGCAAAAAAAAATTGTTTTTAAAAATGTTTTGCTGTGTGTGTGTGTTGTCGTTGTCGTCGGCATTTCTTGTTAGCACGATAACTCAACTAAATCACGTCGGATCGATCGGGTTTTGACTGATTCTGATCGGGGACGTCTCCCAGACGACACCTATTGACTTTGAGATGGATAGGATACACCCCACCCTGCCCATGGGTCATGAGAAAGCACGACGGTGGACTATTTGAGAATCTTTTTTTTGTTAACACGCTAACTCAACTAAGTCATGTCGGATCGATCAGGTCTTGACTAATTCGGATCGGGGACGTCTCCCAGGCGACACCTATATTGATTTTGAGGTGGATAGATAACACTCTACCATGTTCATGGGTCATGGAGAAGCACAATGGTGGATTATTTGAGAAATTTGTTTGTTAGCACAATGACTCAATTAAATCGTGTCGGATCGATCGGACTTCGACTGATTCTGATTAAGGACGTCTACTAGACAACACCTATTGATTTTGAAGTGAATAGAACACACCCCACCCTGTTCATGGGTCACGAGAATGCACGAGGGTGAACTACTTGACAAAAGTAAAACTGTCGCATAAAACACATATTCTGTATTTATGTGTTGGTTTATTTTTTCTTGGCCACTCAATTTCGAGATAGAGATGTTCTACGTGCGAAAAAGTCCGTTTTAAGGTTTTAAAACTGTTTATTCATATTATAATTCTTACAGACATCAATATTTCAAGACCGAATGGCCATTTGATTACTACTGCTCTAATAAGCCTAATGATCTCGTAGCCTGGAGCTACTAAGCGCTTAAAAAAGATCTCCATGAAAGTTATCACAAGTTCATTGTGGGTTAAATAAGTGAATTATTAACCGGCTATATAAGAAATTGTGGTATATGATGATCGAAGACGGTTAAATATTTATTGGCCTATAAAGTTTCCTTTAAGAAAAATAGTCTAATAATGGAATTATTTAATATGCTAGCTCAAACATTTACTTTTTTGGGGACTATGTAAAGTAAAATTTCAAGTTTAAGATACAGGCGATAATGGTTTGATAGTTTTTCATACTATTTATTTTTCGCAAAAACACCATCAAAAATCGTAAAACACGGGTTTGCAACTATTAGTTGCTAGTAATGTCGCTGATTCTGCTATTACCAATATATATTCGTCCTAACGGTTAAACAGTTTGAAAGTAGCACCCAGCAGCAATGTTTAAACAAATGGCGAAGGCGCCAATGTTACTTTAATATGTTTATATGTTCTGTTACTTGAGTCTATAAGTATATTTCTGTATCGATATTTCCGGCTAGTGATTTAGAAAGTGATAATGGCTTAAATACTTATCATTTGTATATAATTAAGCAGACATCACATGAGTTTGGAATTAAATTTTCTAGCTAAAGACAAAGCTCCGTCGCATTTTGATGTTGATGCCTAGTAATTTTTTGACGAAACATAAATACTTAATGAATATCTCCTTAGAATGTTTAATGTGTCTCAAATTTTTAAGAAAATTTTTAATAAAAATTAATATGAATATTGTGCGAAATGAGACCACCACTCTATATCTATATCAACGTAAAATAATGTAATTAGCTGTTGTAGATTTTAAATAATTAAATACTGCACACAAATAGGCATTTTCGTAGCTAAATCATGCCCTATTATGTGCAGAAGAACAGCAGCATTAAATATGAATATTTTAATTCCATTTTTAATAATACTGGGGTGACGTTTGCTGGGTTCGACAAATTTGTCCTACCTAAGAGATCATATATACAGAGTATTCCGCTTAAAACAAACATCTGGTATAACTGTTGAAACAATATTTGTGTATAGGAAAATTCTGTTATCAATTTTTATTTGCAAGGACACATCCTTTGATATAAAAGCCGTTACTATCACTGAGACCCTCTCTTGCAAACAAGTATCCCCTTAAAATGTTCAAATAGGAACATGGGTCGAATAATATATTATTTAAAAAGTCTACTGGCCCTGTTAATGGTGGTGGTGTATTATTTTTCGTTAGATACCCGTAACTGAGATATTTTATAAAAACTGTTTTAGAAATGCATCTGTAAAAGTGTAGAAAGTTAAACATAAAAGTAAAGAAAATGTACTTAAAATAGTAGTTGATTAACAAAAGTATTAAGATGATTACACTGGCCAATTCAGATTTTGTTGCATTTATCACTCAAAGAATCTCAAAACTTACCGTGAATTCTTTTTATGGCTAGGCTCAGGTAGACTATTTCGTTAATCGGCAAGATAAGAGGGTCTTTTATTTGGTAAATAGCGATGAAATGAATAGTACGTGCTCTTACTTAACTTGAAGGCGTTGAGTACCAATCTGAAGGTAGTTTTGCTCTGTAAGCTCTATATTTTTGCAAATTGACATTTTCAGTTTCGCGAAATTTTACGTTTCGTATGACATGAATGACATGATGGCAAAAAAATCAGTTGCGCAGAATAAAATACATATATTCAAATATGGATAGTTATAAACAATTATTATTTTAAATTAAAGCATGCATATTTTAATATGCCAACATAAATGCGATAGATAGTAGGTGATTCGTAACAACTGATATGGATGAAAATTTGTATACTCCTATTCGGGCAGCAATATGTACTTATAGCTGTTGCACGTGTAGATCCTTTCAGAATAATCTCGTTTGATGCTCCAGCAGAAGCCTGTCATCACATATTTGTCCTAATGCTCTTAGTAACTGGCTCCCGTCTTTAAGAGGTCTTGTACCTCTTTCAGTTTCACAGTCTAGCATTATCAGTTTTTAGCCACAACAAGTGATTTTAGACGACCTTCACGACTTCCGTCGGTGAGCAAATGGCGGCCACGATTAAACTCGTTATACCAAGAAAGGATGGGGCACTATCGCCAGAAGTGGAAGTAAGTTGATCGATGTACTCTTGCCTTGATCATCTACGTCGAAAATCATAATAAATCATCTAACGAGAATTTTCATGAGTTCCATTTTTTCTCTGAGATACAATTTTCAAATCACTGTAAACAACACAATCGCGCTTAAATAAAAATTGTTCTAAATAAGGTTATAGCCAGAAATGTCGAACTTTCCATTGGAAACGTCAGATGGCCTCTGAAAACACTCAGTGTTGCCAAGGCTCAAAATATAAATAGCGCCCCTCGTATCACCTTTTTATACATTTCAAACTGAACTTTCATTTTAAGAAATCAGGCGCACTCTCGGGAAGCCACTGCTCCCAGAGTCGCAAATAAAGTGGAGAGAATGAAGCTCGCAAAAGTTAAAAACGACTTTCTTCCCCGCTCACAAAGAACGGCGGCATGTCTGGAATTTCATAACTCTATAATTCTAATGCAGCCCGGTCGCCCGTTTTAATAAAACTTGCGGCCATATAACAAAGAGCAATGACATTCTGCAATTTCATATAACACTCCGTCTAATTTTTGGGTCAGGCCGGCGTGACAGCGCGCCGCGAATGGCGCTGTGAAAAAGTTGCGCGAATTTCTGTATACAAGACATGCTCCCGAAATCATTTATCAATGCCGTTTCATACATTCTTCGGCGATAAAAAGGCCAGACTCGAATTAAAACTTTTGTTTGGAAGGAAAGCTGCCCGCATCGGCCATAAAATTATTTTTATTTGCCGGGCAGAATTATTGCTACCTTAACTTTTAAATTACGACATTGCAACGTGGAACTTCTTACGGAGACTCGGTTAGAATTTGGACAAATGTCTTTATAAAGGACTCTGTAAGGGATCCTCTTAAGCTGATTCATATTTTCAGGATTTGGATATTTATGGTAGCTTTTCTGCGTCTCGAATAATTCGTACGAAATGGATGGCAATGAGCTTCTTCTTCCGAACAAATGATAATAACCTAGTAGAACTGCTATAATTATATTAGTATTACAAAACTTTATCTGTTAAAAGTTAATCTGCTTTGGTTGCTTATTTAATGGGGCTTTGCCATATGTAACTTTTATAAATTGGAAGCAATTGTTCACATCTTCATCGAACACCCAATATATATTGAACTAAAGTCTGAATAATTAAAATAAGTCACAGATATCAATAACTTGTTGAATATGCTTAATGATATAAAAATAACAACTTCGAAACTATTATCTGAGTTTATCATTAGGTTTTTAAAATTTCGCTCCTTTATTGTTTATTAATACTATTTTGCACGTTTCTTTCACTGTAACTATGTACCATATTATATAGAATACTAATTTTATAGTATTGTTGATTTTTTTATAGTCAGCTGTTTATTTCTTTTAGTTTTATGTGTATTATCCAATATGTTTATAAAACTACACAGTGTAAACAATAAGCATATATTTTATATCACTTTTTATTTGATTAACTTTTTAAAAACTATTTTTATTTTACTTTACGGTTTTTACATTTATTTGTGTCGAAAAAGAAGTAACCTCTTTTTATTACTGTATACTTGAAGACTTATTTGGTGATTACTTAATTTTAGATCGGAGATTACTTGAGAGTACTTAACAATCTCTCAGAAATTATTAAATGTTTATCTGAAAATAAACATTTAATAATTGCGCTTTTCATTGCATACCTGTATCACAATAAATTTGTTTTTTTTTTTTGGCAGAAGGCCTAATAAGCAAAGCTGAGCAGATTTAATTGCGTTCAAACAGCGATTCTTTTTGTGAAAAAGAGAATAGTGAGTCAGGAAGTTTTAATTATTGCCGGCTTTTTTACTGTTTTACGAATAATACTTGAGCATATTTGCCGGAGAAAAAACTTAATTGGCGAGAAAGATTTTACGAGGGATTTTTAGCAGTATTGCGTGTCATTTCTATTTTCTTAATTGATACCGAAATAAAAAAAAAACATAAATAAAGTTCTTGCAAAAATAATTCGTTTACTGATATATTAAGTGATAGTGATACACTGATAGAAAAAGTTAAGTAAAGCTTTATAAATATCATATCGATATAGGGACACCACGAGAATAATATTTATGGAAATTTAATTTCAAATAATAATATAACAAAATTCATCCCCGTTCAATATACAGGGCTATTCATTAAATTTTGTATTGATACTTCAAATACATATTTTAATACCTGTGTGATTAAAAAAAAACATTAATACCAATCTTGTCAAATTTATACAATATTTCTCGGACTCGCTGTATATTAGAAAAAAACTAGCATCTTCAACTACATAGTTATCAGCATATAGTTTATTTCATCGCTATTTGCTAAATAAAAAATTTTAAAACATACCATTACTTGTTTTATGGCTAGATACAGGTAGACTGTTCCGTTTATCGGTAAAATAAGAGAGTTTTTTTATTTGCCAAATAGCGATGAAGTGAATTGTACAATAGTAAGATTTCTAGGAAGCTTTTGTTACAATAGGAAGCTTTTCCGTTCATCGTTACTTACTACTACTTATTACCAAGCGTAACATTTCCGTTTAGTAAAGATGAATTCAAGAAAAAAGTTATTCTCTCTTGTTTTCGAATGTAGTCAGAAATAACAGATATTCCAGCTACATATTTGTTTTCAGAGGATATACACACAGTACATATAGAGAGTCTTGAGGATAAAATTGAATACAACGCAAGGTCCAGAATTTATTAAATTGGATTTGTCAAAATCAAATGAAAAGAACAACTGCTCAAGACACACATGGCTTACTTGCATTTTGAAAGATCAAGAATAGATTTTAACAATATAAAGTTAGTTAAATCTACAACGAATAACGCACTGCTAGGTGTTTCTGTTGACGTCCTCTAATTGTGATTATTTATTTATTTAAAGTGCGATTTGGTTTGTATTTATGCCGCCTTGGGAATATTTTTTAAGATATATAAGTAAGCATTGCAAAAATTAGTAAACTAGGATAATATTCTGGTACTCTGGCAACTTGCCCAAAGTCGGCTTTGAAATTGTAACAAACGATAGATTTTTGACAGATGGTAACAAATGGAGATATTTGCATTTTAATATAATTGAAAATTCAGAATCTCACTTCATTCTTTTAATATTTTTAAAATATCACCATTTTTTTCCAACTTTACACCGAGATTATATCTGTAACAGTGTTAGTTTATAACAAAAACTACTAAAAAATCCTTTTCATTTTTAAAATACTTCTTACTGAGACTAAATATTTTCTACACCAGTTCTCCTTAATACTAATAATATCTCCTCTACTAATAATTTTATACAGGGTGTTTCCTAAGTAAGTACAAAAAATTTAAGAGCATATTCTTAAGTCAATTTAATGAAAAAAATTCATATGAATATATGTCCTCAAATGCTTCGTTTCTAAGATACAGGGTGGTAAAGCATTAAGAAAAAATCTTTTTTTTTTATAATATCTATGATAACACTGTAAATACTTTTGTGAAACTTGGCACACACATTCTATGCATCTGCAGGCACACAGTTTTTGCTTAATTAAATAATAATGAATTGATATTTCAAAAATTAAATCCCAATTTATTAATATTTACAGTTACTATTGTTTTATTAAGCACATTTCATATTAAATTATAATAATTGCTGGAAATGGGCACCTTCAGCCATGATACAAGCTGCAGTCCTCTTCTTCATATTTTTTTGCACATGTGCAAAAATATCTGGAGTATTTCGTATTCTGCCACATCCTTGAATTATCCGGTTTCTAAGATCGTCGACATTTTGAACAGGATTTGTATAAATTAAGGTTTTCAAGTGACCCCACAGAAAAAATCCAATGGATTTATATCCGGGCATCTTGCAGGCTACGATTGACATGGTAAGTTTGCACCTCAACCAATCCAATGGTTGGAAAATTGTTTGTTTAAAAATCCTCGGGCAGTTAAACTAAAATATGCGGGAGCACCATCATGCATAAACAATTAATCAATTTATCATTATTAATAAATTTAGCAAAAACTGTGTGCTTCCAGATGCATAGAATATGTGTACCAAATTTCACAAAAATGTTTACAGTGATAGCACAGATATTATACAAAAAAACATTTTTTTCTTAAAATGTTACCACCCTGTATCTTGGACACAAAGCGCTTGGGGACATATGTTCATATGAACATTTTTTCATAAAATTAACTCAAGAAAATGCTCTTTATTTTTTTGTACTTACTTAGAAAACACTCTGTATAATACTCTCATGTAAGAATTTTACATTCTAAATAGTTGTTATACTAAATCCACCTTTATCTCATAAATAGTTATGAGATCATTTTGTGTAAAGAAATAAGATGTTTCCATTCTGTTCTGCATACATGAGAAGAATTTTCTTTATTGCTAAATTTAAGAGTTGAGAAAAAATTATAAATGCGTCTCCAAACAAAGTATAAATCATAGAACTACGAGTATATGTAATTATCGTAATAATTAGTTGTCTGCAATTATCAACTAAAAGTAACGAATATTCATAATTAATCATTCTATTTGCGCTTTTTGTTGTACACCTACACCACAATAAATTTGTTTTTTTTTGGCGAAAGGCATCATAAGCAAAGTTGAGCAGATTTAATTGCATTCAAACAGCGAGTGCTTTTTGTGAAAAAGAGAATCGTCAGTTAGGAAGTTTTAATTACTGCTGGCTTTTTTATTGTTTTAGGAATAATCCTTGGGGATAATTGCCGAAAAAATTAAACATAATTGGAGAGAAAGATTTTACGAAGGATTTTTAGAAGTATTGCGTATCTTCCTAATTGGTACGGGAAAATAAGATTAATAAAAAGTAATAAAGATCTTGTCAAAATAATCCGTGCTATGACATGTTGAGTGATGTAGAGGAAAAGTTAAGTAAAGCATTATAAGTATCAAATCGAGATCCCGAGAATAATATTTAAGAAAATTTCATTTCAAAATAATGTAATAAAATTTGTTCTCGTCCAATATATAGGGCTATTCATTACGTTTTGATTCCAATTTAAGTCCCTAAAGCAAGGACAAAGTATTTTATTGCGACTGATGAAAGCGCAGTAGTTTTTTTTATTATGAAATAGGATGCCACCAATGATACTGCCATGACATGGTTACTGTATGACACTTTGTACTATTTTTGTATTTGTGTTATTGCCTCATCAAAACAGGTTGCAAACGAGGAAAAAATATTACATAAAAATAATAACTTAATTCGAAAGATGCACCAGTAATATATAACATTAAAATAGAATAGCTTTACCTTTTACATCTGCACGAGCTAACTAAGCAAATTGTTCAATTGTTCAAGATGGTCTCCACTATTTGAAACATAAAATTGTTTTTTTTTCTCTTAACTTAGTTAAATAGTTCAATTCGTTTCTGTAATTTTTGTTTTAACCGTTTCCATTAAAGTGACTTTTAACTTTCTCAATTTAAAACCCTCCCATAAGAATTAACTACAGGCACCAAAGCTGGGCTATCTGGTGTAAATTAATTCACCATTACCAAAAGTTAAGTTAAAGATTTAAATGTTCCCGAACAACCAAAGGAATGTGTTAGGGTTTTGTCAAAATCTATCAACTGAAAAGTGTTGCCCTAGAAACTATGCGGAATTTAGAAGAATGATTTGTAAATCTATTTCCTATGTGAGGGAAATACAATCATATTTCCATAAAATCGGATTATTACTACACACCCGCACATCTCCACCCACTTTTGTGCCATACACAATTTCCACAACATGATCTACTGGATATTTTAAATTGAACAACTTCCTTGTCGACTCTTTTGCTCATGAGAAATTTGCGGCAGGTGCTCTTGCTCTCTGGTTACTAGCCAAAGTCGTGCCTCATTTCATCACCCGTCAGTATTTGACATTAATTCTAGATGCTTTTATAATTAAGAACAGAGATTTCGAGAATCGCAAAATTTCTCTCGATTACTTATTCTGTGATAAAGCAGGGTACCCAGCTATTCAACTACATTTACGTATTAAAGTATTCGGTCAAATTGTAGTGTACCATTGCAGTCACTGTTTTCAGTCATATGGAATCCAGTTTCTTCGTTACCCGAGATTTTTTACTGTAGTGATATGTCTTAGGAATACGCGGACTAATAGCAAAGACGATTAATACATTGTTCTTAAACATAATAACTTCAAGAGATGTACGTTAATTTCATAACGAATTATTGCTTTTAAATCTTGTAAATACTCCGGTAAATAGTAACGTATACTTCGATTTTTATGTATCCCTACAAAAAGTAATCTAGAGGTATTAAATCTGGCGATATGGTTGGCCACTCCATCTGCCCTCTTCTTCCTAACCAACGATCCGGGAACATCTCATCTAAATAATCGCGTTTCGATGCTGCATAATGGGGAGGCACACCATCTTGTTTAAAGAAAAAGTTATTTTACGGAAAGTCAGGTTCCTCTACATCTGAATACAAAGTATAGGTATAAGACTGTCTTGAAGAAAATTCAAATATTTTGCACCAGTTAGATTCTGGTCAAAAAACTAAGGACCCAAAATTCTTCTGTTGGCTATCCCGCCCTAAACATTCATTTCTAGGGATTTTGTGTGTGATACCCCATCATCTATCAGGGATTCTCGGTACGATTTTAAGATTTATCTGACAGCAATTAAAAAAAATTATCGGTCACTAACACAACTGTCAAGCAGCCAACAGTATACAAATTGAACAGTTAAGATAGTTGATTATAATCATTGCCATTAAATTGAGTATTTTAAAATTGCAAAATTGTTTTCGCTAATTCT